>JAGFNQ010000813.1:0-102723 GCA_024364735.1 Boesenbergia rotunda | reverse complement strand
CTTTCAATTTGAACGAGGCTCACACACTGATGGCATCCAATTTGAATTTGTTTAACGAGGATGGCCATCAAAATTTAAATAATAATTCCTATTATTTAAGATATTGTTTGATCCCTGGGCAATGAAGTCTATTATGAAAGGCAACTGGAGATTTTGAGTAGTTTCCTAGCAATGTATGAAATGAGGAGGAAAATTTGGTGAGCATAAACATCGAAGGAGGTCTGGTGGTTTAGGAGATGTATACAAAGATAAATATACTGAAGGTTCTACAAAAACTATTCTTAGCAAAGCATCAACAATTTCATAACACAATATAGCAATGATAAAAGCCTCGAAAATAAACATAGGGAGAGGGAGAGGGAGATACCTTCAATGATGCTGTGACGAACGGCGAACGGCGAACGGCGAACGGCGAACGGCGAACGGCGAGGCAAACGCGAACGGTGAGGCGAACGAACGGTGACGCGAAGGCAGTGAAAGCGAAGGCAGCGAGGCAGCGACGGCGTTTAGGGTTTAGAGCAAACGAATGGTTTTCCACGAATGGTTTAGAGCAAACGAATTCTCTCTTTAAAAACCATATTAATTAAATTATTTTTATAACTTTTTAAATTAATAATAGGTTGTGGTAAAATCATTAATAGCTAAAAAAATTATTAGCAAAATAAAATTAATAGTTTTCACTAATTAGCAAAAGTTTTTAACAGAAAAATATTATAATTTTTAATTTAGAACCTTAACAAAAAATATTAAAAATTGAAAAAAATTTGTTAGCAAAAAATAAATAAATAAAATTTATTTTTATTTTCGAATTTTATATCTTTTTAATAGCTAATAATTTTTTTTAACAAAATTAAATAAATACTTTAGTGCAACATTTAAAATATAAGACAAGTTTTAAATTTTTGTAAAATTTAAAAAGTTTTATAGTTGAAAATTTTTGCGACAGTTTGCAAAACCGCCGCCATAAGGTAACTTTTTGCGACGGTTTCATAAAACCGCCACTGTATGTTAACATCAGATGTGACCGCCACGTAAATCGCTGATTGACTACAATAATTTAGCGACAGTTATCATGAAACCGCCGCTAAATTCTATTATTTTACAACAGTTGCCAAACCGCCACAAACACCGTCGTAAAATACATATTTTGCGGCGGTTTTATAAACCGCCGCAAAACAACCATCGCGAAACTAACTATTTGGTGTAGTAGTTCACAATCATGCCCCTTAGAATTAAGAGTAGCTTGAAAAGGGAATTGGCTTGATCCTTGGGCTTGCATTTGATTTATTTCACTAACCAATTTTCCCATATGTCTCTCAATGTTTTGAAGCACAGAATCATATTCTCGTCGTTGCGAACTTTGTTGTTGTATCATTTATTCCATAAGCTCCCCAAGCCTTTGTTGTTGAGCCTCAAGCTCACTGGAATCCTCAAAATCTCCTTGATTGGTGTGGAACTCCTGTTGGTCTTGAAATGTGACATAAGATTGCTCAAAATCATGATTAGGCTGTGAAATCTGAAAATAAGATGGTTGGGACTGATTAAATGATTGATTTAGTTGCTAGAATTGCTGAAAATTGGGCTGGAAGCTTGGTTGGAATTGCTGAGAATTGTAGCTCTGAAAATTCTGAGTTTGAGGTTGAAATTGTTGTGGTGAGGGCTGAAATTGTGGAGGCTGAAAACTCTGATTTGAGGGCTGGAAATTTTGGTTGTAAGGCTGAAATCCTTGCTGTGAAAACTGATATGGTTGCTGATAATTCAGATTACCTTGACACCTTGCTGATTTCCTTGGAAAGGTGGCTGATTTTGATGAATTTGCTGCTGAAATTGGGGTGGAATTGCTGAGTTTGCTGGAAATTTGGCTGACTTGGCTGAAAACCTTGCTGAAAATTTTGAAATGGAGGCTGAAATTGATAATTGGGTTGCTAGAAATTTGAATAGGAATGCTGAAAACTTTGAAATGGATGTTGTCCTTGTTGTGGGGGCTGTTGTGAATTAAAATGGTTCCCCCAACCCGAATTGCAAGTAGATGAATAAATGTTGGGTCTTTGTTGGAATTCCATTTGCTTCACCAAAAATTTTAACTCCAACAATGAACTTTTGATCGCTAACTGTTCATTTGAAAACATTTTGAACGTCCACAAGGTCTCCACCTGCAGTCCTATCACGAAACAAACAAAATGGCAGCAACTGTATACAAAAAGATAAAGCAAATGAGAATAGATTCAAAGAATATAAATATTAAACACAAGCTCAAATTAAACAAACTAAACTAGTAATTCCCCGGCAACAGCGCCAAAAATTTGATGGTTGCCCAATACTATGCCCAAAAGCAATATGTCACGAGTGAGCCTCAAATTTAGATATTTATAAACTGAAAACCCTTGGCTAACAAAGTTAAAATGTAGTAGAGGGGCCTCAGGTCGTATTTTTCCAAGGACTAGTTGAATGAATGTTTAACTCAAGCTTGAAGTTATTTGTCGTTTAATGTTTTGGGTTTTCTAGATAAATGGGGGTTTTTGAGATAAGGAATGAAAATAACAAGTTGGAATGAAATAGACTGAACTAACAGAACTGAAGTAGGAAATTGCAGAAACTAAACTTAACCTAGTTAACAACTAAGCAATTAAATTCAAACACTGGAATTGAAATTCAAGAATTAACTGCAGGAAATTAATTGCAAGGAACTAATTGCAGGATAAAGAAAATTAGAACAAAACAATGCTTAAGCACTTGGCTTGAAGTGTAATGGAAACAACTTGAACAACTTAAAGAAATGCATGTTTAAAACCAAGATAATCCTAATTAGAACATCAAATCAATTCATCACAAGACTTCGCTCTGCCGTCACACAAAGGTTGAGCAAGAAACCCTCTAAACTCAAAAATCAACGAAGGAAAGCTCCCTGGATCAATTTGCTCTGTACTGGCCTTCCTGATCGGTCAGTCGACCGATCAGGACCTATACTGATCGGTCACGGGACCGATCAGGGTCATCCCTGTCCGGTCACAGTGTCCGATCAGTGACTGAATCTGCTCCGCAATCTCTTCCATCTCGATCGACTGGATGACACCCGTGGCTCAGAAAACCCTCAACTACTTCCGAGAACCCCTCTGAAGCTCGACAGCTCTCTGGACGATGGAAATCTAGCGATCGGCAATGGATCGATCGATGAAACAGAGCTCTGGCGACACCCTCACCTGAGCTTCCAAAAACATGCTCGATTAGCAAATCTGACAAGGGAAACTTACTCCGATGATCTGAAACTTGAGAAGAACAATCTGATGTGGTCGCCTCAAGAAACCGAGAAGAAAAATGCTGAAGAAAACGATGAACAACTGAAGAACAGATGAAAACTACGCTACTGGCTGCGATGAAGACTCAGCGACGACGACCTTCAGATCTGAGGGATTAATTGCTTTTATAGTTAGGAATGGACGGCTGAGATCTTCCTTGCTCCATCCAACGGTCAGATAAGTTCGATCTGAACCAAACCTTCCAGATCTTGATCAATGGCTCTGATCTACTTGTCCTTAGCTCGGATCAACCAGATCTGAGGCGGATGACTCAGATCTTCCCTTCTCTTGCTTGGATGGTTGAAACTCCTTTAAGCTTGATCCGATGGTCAAATGTGCTCCGATTGGGTTCAAACTTTCAGATCTTGATCTGCGGTCATGATTAGCCCTATCCAGAACTCGGATTGATCAGAAACTCACAGATGGCTCAGATCTAGCCGTTCTCTTGAATGGACGACCCATATTAATCCGATGCTTGATCCCCTTGATCAAAGCCAATTCTGACTCAAGTTTGACTCGGTCTGATCTAGGTTCATGGTCAATTGAAACCTACAAAATGATATTCAAATTTAATGCCCAAAATATCTCAAGTATACAAAGATTTGCATCAAAAGCCAAAATAGAGATAATTCATGAAACCTAATATAAATGCAAACTCAAGCATATAAAAGTGGATCAAAACATGGATTTGAGAGCCTAAATTTATCAACAAATCAATCGCCGACCTGGAATGCCCGTGGTAGCACCTTTTGATTATACCTTTGCTTTATTCTTTGGCGGTAGGTGAACATCCGAGCCGTCGCCTTCTCCCGGATTTCCTCTACCAGGTCCAGCTCTAAGTGCTTCTTTCTGAGTTGTCTTCGTCATAGGCCCTCCGCCGATCGGACTCACACCCGACCTCCACAGGCACTAACAGCCTCACTTCTGTACACCAGTTGGAACGACGTCTGGCCCGTATTTCTCTCGGTGTGGTCCGCTGAGCCCACAGGACACTTGGCAACTCATCGACCCAGGTGCCTCCCGCATGGTCTAGCTTGGTTTTCAAGCCTCTTAGAATCTCCCGATTGGCCACTTCCGCTTGGCCATTGCACTACGGGTATGCCACAGAAGTGAAGGTCTGTTGGTTGTCGTAAGCCGAGCACCATTCCTGTATCTTCCGACCCTGAAATTGCCTCCCGTTGTCCGAGACAAGCTAGTGAGGAATCCCGTATCGGCATAAGATGTTCTGCCACAGAAATTTGATCACAGCCTGCTCCGTGATACGGGCCAAGGCCTAGGCCTCTATCCATTTGGAAAAGACCGCAACCAATAGGAATTTCTTCTGAGCCACAGCGATAGGGAAGGACCCTAAAATATCCATGCCCCACTGATTGAACGGGCAGGAAACTACAGAGGCCTTCATCATTTCGACCGGTCGGTGAGGAAGATTTTGATGCTTCTGGCAGGATAACCAGGTGGAGACCATTCGGTCGGCGTCCTTCTGCAGGGTGGGCCAGTAGTATCCCGCCAGTAGCGCCTTTCGGGCCACGGCCCGAGCCCCAGCATGACTTCCGCACACTCTCATATGTATCTCTCTCAGTACATAATTCACATCTTCTTCCCCCAAGCACTTGAGTAAGGGTCGGGCGAAGGCCCTCTTGTACAGCACATCTCCGATCATTGAGTATTGTCCCGCTCTCTTTCTTAGGAGTCGAGCATCTTCGCGGTCGGCCGGCAGGACCCTATTTGTTAAGTACGTTATGAGGGGTGCCCTCTAGTCCGTCCCGAACTCCAGCTCGGTCTGCTGCTCAATATGCATTACCATCATGGTTTGACTGATCGACTGAGATAGCACCCAGGAGCCGACTGAGCTGGCCAGCTTAGCTAACTCGTCCGCCCGCAGGTTGCTCTCCCTCGGGATTTTCTGTAGTCGGACTTCTTGAAATCCAGCCTTCAACTTTTCAAAGCTTCCACGAAGGCTTGCAATTGGTCGTTGTTGACCTCGAAGCGACCGGAAAGCTGCTAGGTGGCCAATTGAGAGTCTGAATATAGGAGCACTCGAGTGGCGCCTACATGCTCGGCCGCTTGGAGTCCGACTATGAGGGCTTCGTACTCGGCCTCGTTATTCGTGGCCCGGTACTCCAACTGGATCGATAGGTGGAACTGCTCCCCCTTTGGTGAGATCATAAGGATGCCAATCCCGCTACCTTGCCGAGCTGACGAGTCATCTGCGTAAATTTGCCAGGCTTCCTCCACCTCGTCCGAGTGTAACTCGAATAAGAAATCTGCCAAGGCTTGTGCCTTGATGGCCGGCCGAGCCTAATACTGGATGTCATACTCATTCAGCTCGGTCGTCCACTTGATCAGTCGCCAAATGCCTCAGGGTTTGAGGCTACCCGCCCCAAGTTGTTGTTGGTCAGGACTACGATCGGATGTGCCAGGAAATACAACCTGAGCCTTTGGGCGGCTAACAATAGGACATAAGCCAACTTCTCGAGTGTCGTATACCGGCACTCGACGCCTCTTAGTAAGTGCCCCAAAAAGTACATAGGTTGTTGCTCGGTTCCTTCCTGCTTGACCAAGACCATACTAACTGACTCGGCTGAAGCAGCCAAATATACAGACAATACTTCTCCCACTTCAGGCTTGGCTAACATAGGCAACTCGGCTAGATACGCCTTGTAATAGTCGGCGTCCCATTGGAATTTGGTGGCTCGTTTGAGGATCTTGAAAAAGGGCAACCCTCGCTCGGTGGCTCGGGATATGAAATGAGATAATGTCGTGATGCACCCCGTAAGCCTTTGCGCCTCTCGGAGGTTCCGTGGTAGGGGCATATCGAGCAGAGCTTTGACCTTGCTAGGGTTAGCCATGATACCCCTCTCGGTCACAATGTAACCGAAGAATTTGCCACTCCGAGCCCCAAAAAGACATTTGGCCCGGTTCAGTTTGAGGTCGTACCTGCGCAAGGTCTGGCAGGTCTCTTCCACATCCGCCACCAGGTCTGCAGCTCGCCCAGACTTGATCAGTATGTCATCCATATAAACTTCAATGTTTCGGCCGATTTGCACTCGGAATACCTTGTTCATCATCCTCTGATATATGCCGCCAGCCGTGATGAAACTCACTTTTTCTTGGTCCTCGGCCGCCAAGGGAACTTGGTGATACTCCTGATAGGCGTCCAGCATGGAGATGAGTTCGCTCCCGGTCGTCAAGTCTACCATTTGGTCGATACGGGGTAGTGAGTAGCAGTCCTTTGGGCAAACTCTGTTGAGATCCCGGAAGTCGATACACACTCTCCATTTGTTATCGGGCTTGGCTACCAGGACTACGTTGGCGAGACAAGCTCGGAACTATAACCCTCGAATGTGCCCGGCTTCCAGTAATTTTTCCACCTCCGCTTGGATCACCTTGTTCTGTTTTGCGCTGATGTCCCACTTTCTCTGCTTGGCCGACCGAGCGTTAGGGTAGACATGAAGGTGGTGCTCGGCGACCTCGGGTTGGACTCCCTTTCAACTCTTTTACCGACTAGGCGAAAACGTCTTGGTTCCTGGTCAGGCATTCCAGCAACGGCTCCCTCAGCTCCCCATGCAACCCGGCAGCTATCTTGACTCGGGCTTCCTCCCGGTCGGGGAATAGTTGAACTTCCTCCTTGTCGTCGTGCAGCTCGGCCCAAGGGGAAGCCTGCACCATGTTGCAGCTAGAGAGAGTGCGTTGGGCCTTTTGACTTTCTACCTGGACATCATCCACATAGTGTTGGACCGGGTTGGACCGGCTAGAGGGGGGTGAATAGATGGTAAAAAAAATATAAAAAAAAGTGGAGGCACTCGTCTTTAAAAATGAAACTTGGTCGCAACTGAGAACGTTGCTTCCAAGGCAGTGGACGCTCAATAAAAATCTCCTTATGGCAGAGAAGCCTTACAAAAATAGCACGCTAGACTTTTTAGAGAGTTTACAATAATGAATTAATTGAATGATTGAAAAGGTTGAAACTCTAAGCCTATTTATAGCCTAAGAGAATAAATCTGGATTGTTGATTGTTGAGGAATTTTCTCTTGACCGTTGATCCATGGATGTAATCTGGATGGTTGATCTTGGATGAGATTAAACTACATCCATTAGATCTGATTAAAGGATAAAGTTATCCTTTAAGAGATAACTTTGTCTTCTGCTCGCAACAGATAAATAACTTTATCATCTGCTCGCAACAACTTCAATCACCTCTTTTCTTTATCCCAGTCGGTAAGGTTAGTGATATATGTAGGCGAGGTTGCTGGTTTGAATCTTCACAGCAACAAATAAAATTCTTTTTGTTTCAGGTGCCTGGTTTGACTTGGTCAAACTGACCAGTCTTTTGGTTCATCTTCTGAGTGATTTCCGGCCAACCGGAGTTAGGCTCACCCGAACCCGACTCCGGCCTTTCGCACCTCGAGCGTCCTTCCTCCCGGATTCTCGTCCCTCGGACACCGCGCACGTCCTTCTCGCTCCACCGGCTTACTCTTCCGCAGCTTCTGCGTCCCTCAGATTGTACCGAGCTCGTCGGCTCACTTCCCCGCACAATCCTTCTCGTCCGCTACGTCTTACGCTCGACTTCCTCCGTACCTAAGCTCCTGCACACTTAGCAGAGGGATTAAACATACCAGGACCTAACTTAAATCGGTTGATCACATCAAAATCAACCAGGGGTACTTACAATCTCCCCCTTTTTGATGTGCATCAATCCGAGTTAAATTAGGGTAATCAAAATAAAAAAACATACATAATAATGTAAACAGTTTAAGTTCAAAAAAAACTTAAATTTCGAGTAAATTAAAATTCTACCCCTTAACTTAATACTATTCCTCCCCTTTGATCACATCAAAAAATTGGGAAATATAAGTAGGGAAGAAGAAAAAATTTTGAGTGCGATAAAAAATATTCTAAGTGAAAAAAATCGCGTTGCCATAGATTTTTCAGATTTTAAAATGGCATATTTTTTCAAAGTTAATTCCATTTTTTTAAAAAAATGACTTAAATAAAATCTAAATTTTTTATTGATAAAATCCACAGCTGATGAGGAGTTCCAAAAAAAATCGAATCCTGTCAAAATATTTTCTATCGAATTTTGAAAAAAAAATCATATTTCGATAAACAATTCATAAAAAGTCGAAAAAAATCTGAATAGTTTTGTTAAAGTCGAAGATGAAGATATGAGTTTGGACAAAAATTTTGAGTTTTAAATTCGTTCATCAAGTCCAAAAATGACAAACCAACACATAATAGTTCTTAAGAATAAATTTTAAAAAATTGGAAAAAATACTTCGAAAAATTTGAAAAAGAAAATTGTAATGAGTCTTTCCCCTAAACTCTTAATTTCAAATTTCGAGGGAAAAAAAATATTCGAAAAATTTTGAAAGAAGTTCCAGTAGATAGACAACATAATTGTGCATAAAAAAATAAAGACATAATTTTTGTTAACAAAATGCGCACATATATAATAACTAAAAAAAATTATCAGTTTAATACAAATTTAGGAACCCAAAATAAGTTCTTGTCTACAAGATTAATTAAAAACTTAGGCGGAATATAGCTTTTGGGCACCTTTTTAAATTGACCCTTATGATTTTTAAAATACCAATTTAAATTATTAGGAAAGCTATTTTTCTTTTGGCGTAAATATGCAATATCAAGTTCTAATTTTTGCACTAAGTTTTGTAAATTATCATTTTCGTTTTTAAAATTTCAGAAGAGGAAGTAAGTGTCAATTCATTTTTTAATTTCAAAATTTCTTTTTCTAATCTACAATTAGATTTGAGCAAGGCTTTAACTCTTGCATATAATTGATCATGAGGAAGAAAACAAACCTCACTTACCGGGTCGCTTTCGAAAAGCGAGGTTCTTTCTTCGTCGTCGATTTCTTTTGATGTCTCTCCCCCTTCATCAGTGCTCCCTTCTTGATGATTTGCCATCAGCGCAAGTCCCGCGTATTCTTGACCTTCCGACTCTTCTGACGAGGACTCATCGTCGAGTTGGATCTTCCTTGTGTTCAGTGCGGCGATGTCTGATTTCTTATTCTTTTCTTCATGCAATTCCAGGAATTTCTCCCAGAGCTCTTTTGCCGAGTTGTAATTCTCGGTGCGGTTAACTTCTTGCGTGGGAAGAACGGCTAGTAGATGAAATTCAGCTTTGCCGTTTGCTTCAAAGTCTGATTTCTCCTTCTTGGTCCACGACTCTATTTCCTTATTCTTGCCGTTGTTGACTTTAGGAACTGAAAAACCATTTTTCATAATTATTAGCAATTCAATATCAGTTTTAAAAAATACCTGCATTCGGCGCTTCCACATCGCGAACTCCCCCTCAAACTTTGGTGGGTAGATTACGGCTCCAACCATTTTCTTGAAATTGCTGCAGTTAGTGGTTAGTCCTTCTGCGGCGACCTTGGCTCTGATACCACTTGTTGGACCGGGTTGGACCAGCTAGAGGGGGGTGAATAGACGGTAAAAAAAATATAAAAAAAAGTGGAGGCACTCGTCTTTAAAAATGAAACTTGGTCGCAACTGAGAACGTTGCTTCCAAGGCAGTGGACGCTCAATAAAAATCTACTTATGGCGGAGAAGCCTTACAAAAATATCACGCTAGACTTTTAGAGAGTTTATAATAATGAATTAATTGAATGATTGAAAAGGTTGAAACTCTAAGCCTATTTATAGCCTAAGAGAATAAATCTGGATTGTTGATTGTTGAGAAATTTTCTCTTGACCGTTGATCCATGGATGTAATCTGGATGGTTGATCTTGGATGAGATTAAACTGCATCCATTGAATCTGATTAAAGGATAAAGTTATCCTTTAAGAGATAACTTTGTCTTCTGCTCGCAACAGATAAATAACTTTATCATCTGCTCGTAACAACTTCAATCACCTCTTTTCTTTATCCCAGTCGGTAAGGTTAGTGATATATGTAGGCGAGGTTACTGGTTTGAATCTTCACAGCAACAAATAAAATTCTTTTTGTTTCAGGTGCCTGGTTTGACTTGGTCAAACTGACCAGTCTTTTGGTTCATCTTCTGAGTGATTTCCGGCCAACCGGAGTTAGGCTCACCCGAACCCGACTCCGGCCTTTCGCACCTCGAGCGTCCTTCCTCCCGGATTCTCGTCCCTCGGACACCGCGCACGTCCTTCTCGCTCCACCGGCGTACTCTTCCGCAGCTTCTGCGTCCCTCAGATTGTACCGAGCTCGTCGGCTCACTTCCCCGCACAATCCTTCTCGTCCGCTACGTCTTACGCTCGACTTCCTCCGTACCTAAGCTCCTGCACACTTAGCAGAGGGATTAAACATACCAGGACCAAACTTAAATCGGTTGATCACATCAAAATCAACCAGGGGTACTTACACATAGCACCTCCGGGCGACCCTCTGATCTCCCCTGACTTCTCCGACCTTGTCTCCGACCGGAAACTTGATCTTGAGGTAGAATGTCGAGGTGACCACCCGAAATTTATTGAGAGTCGGTCGACCAAGGATCGCGTTGTAGGTCGAGGGTGTGTCTACGATCAGGAAGGTGGGCCATCTGGTCCTCTTCAGTGGCTCCTCGCCTAGAGAAATGGCCAAGCGGATTTGACCAATTGGTTGCACCTGGTTCCCCATGAATCCGAACAACGGGGTAGCCACCAGCTCTAGCTGGGAGGGCTCGATCTGCAATTGGTCGAAGGCCTTCTTATAGAGTATACTGATTGAGCTGCTCGTGTCCACTATGGTTCGGTGGACCTGGTAATTGGCGATGACGGCAGTGACCACCAGGGCATCATCATGGGGGACTTCCTGCCCCTGCAAGTCTTGCGGCCTAAAACTGATATGGGCCCCTGCGCCAGCGCGGCGCTCGAGTCGACTTGGTGGATCTCTAGTCAGCGTACATGTGCCTTCCGGACTCGATTTGAATCTCCCCCAGTATGACCACCCGAGATCACGTGCACTCCTCCTCGGACGGCGTTCTATCGGTTGGCTTGTTCCTCGTCCATCCCTTCAGACTCGGTTTGCTCCTCTTGCGGAAACAGGTTGCGGGCAGGAGGAGGATTCCTCCTGGGCTCCTCGGCTGTGGGGGTGGCGGCCAGCATTCCCCGACCCGAACCTTGCCTGGGGGTCGCCTGACGTCGTCGTCCCCTAGGAGCCGGAGCTCGACCCCTCCCGATTTGCCGACACTCCTTAGTGTCGTACGTGTGACTCTGGTGGAAGGCGCAATAAGGCCTCCAGCGAGTCAGCAGGCAGCCCTGAGCTACCTGATGCACATGCCTTCGCTCCATCCCAGCCCGATCGGCTGCCCCCCGGGGGCTGCGAATCGGTCCACCCGAGGATCGATTGTGCGAAGCGGGGTTGGGTGTAGGTGTGTTGGCCACCTCCTTCTTCCGAGCGGATTGTGCTTCTTCTATGTTAATATACTTGACAACCTTCCCGAATAGACTGTCGAAGTCCTTCGGTGGCTTCCTAATCAATGATCTGAAAAATTCTCCCTCGCCCCTCGCCCCTCGCCCTACCCTGTACCTATGTGGCTAATCCAACTCGACTCTGGTAATGCCGGGATCAAGCTATATGTAAATTAGGTCGAGATAATTAAGGATTAAATTATGAATGATGACTAATCATTTGACCGTTGCACAGCCCCCGAGCGCCGCCGTGCCAATTAGGGAACACGTAAGATGGAGGGCAGGGGCATGCTCGGTCAATTTCCTCGTGGCCTATTTTGATTTCAAATTCATATTTCATTTAACGCGTTCCTCTTGTGCTATGTGGTCAAATACTCTTTGTTCCTCCTCTTTATTCTAATCTGTTCTCCCATGTGTAGTTCTGAAAATAGTAAATGACTTCCCACTGTGTTTACTAGCTGCCGCAAAGCAAACAGTCTCCAAACAAGGACCATTCATTTTTCTTCGATCGGGAGAATAACTTCTTGGTCCAGCCGTGGCAATAATTTAGGGAGGTCGACCTAATAATGGAGACAGAAGATAAGTCCCCATTCTATATATTAGGACTCAAAGCCTCCAAAACAACAGTGTTTGATGAAGGATCACTCTTCTCTTCTTCCACGAAACCCTGGGTTTCCCTCTTGCTTTCTTTGGATTTGAAGAAGCATCAGCAGATACTAAGAACTAATCTCTCGCCATGGAAGCATTAGCATCTTCGTTCTATTACGATATGGCAAGGGTTCAGGTCCATTAATCGTTTTGCATTGTGAAGACTGGATGATTGAAAATTTCTTTTTGGTGGAACTTACAGGGAATGGATCGCAGCATGTTTGATCAGTGGGAGCTGACTGCACTCGACCACGAGTTCAATGCAGCGCAGCATCGAGAATTGAGGCCCCAAAAGACGGCCAAAACTAGGTGCTGGAGTTCTTCTACCACCACCACCGAGCTCAACTCTGCTCCACTGCTGGATGCAGCAGCGTCAGGCCCGACGATTCTATCGTTCGGCAGCCCGGATTTGACTTTCTACGGCGATCTTGCTCCTGAGCACAAAGAAGAGATGGAGGCGTTGGTTGCGAAGGGCGATATGAAGAGGAGCTTCGACACCATGCTTGGACAAGGACCCAAGAGGAGCAGAACGGCCTCTCATAATCAGGAGCATGTCTTGGCTGAGAGGAAGCGAAGGGAGAAACTCAGCCAGCGTTTTGTCGCGCTCTCTGCGATCGTTCCGGGCTTAAAGAAGGTAAGGAAACGAAATTGCACGGAGTTTTTGTCTTTTACGAGATACCTGATGTCGATGCGTCTCCAATTTTCCGATGCAAAAGATGGACAAGGCCTCTGTTCTTGGGGATGCCATCAAGTACCTGAAGCAGCTCCAGGAGAAGGTGCAGTCTCTGGAAGATCGAGTCGCAAAAAGGAGCATTGAGTCCGCAGTTTTGGTGAAGAAGATTCGTCTCTGTAATTACGGCGATAGCTCGTCGAGCAACGAGAATTCGAACGAGAGCCACTGCGAGTCTCTTCCGCAGATCGAAGCCACGGTCTGTGCGAAGTCCATTTTGATCAAGATTCACTGCGAAAACCACAAGGGAGCACTGGTGAGAACCATTTCAGAGATCGAGAAGCTTCATCTCTCTGTGACCACCATCAGCGTCATGGCTTTCACTAGATCTTCTCTCGACATCACTGTAATGGCACGGGCAAGCTTCTCACCTGGTTCTTTCGCTTTCCCGTGCATCTTTTAAGTGCAATTAACTTGAATTTTCCTAGGGCCTATCAACAGATGGATGAGGAATTCTCCATGACAGTCAAGGATTTGGTGAAGCAATTGAGCTCAGTTTGCAGGCAACTCAAGTGATGAAGAAGAATGTTCATTGCCTTTACCCAATGAAATCATTCGCCACCATTTTTTTTCCTCTTTAGTTTCATGAATGAAGAAGTTTATATTGCATTTGGTATGTTTATTTTTTATAAAAAATATAATTTGCTATTGATGATGGAGTCTCTCCGGCAGCCATCCAAGCAGAAAAGCTTGATGAGATGTTGGCAAAGCAAGGTACCAAGATTGACAAGGTGCTGAACTTTGCTATTGATGATGCCATATTGGAGGAGAGAATTACAGGCCGTTGGATTCATCCACCTAGCGGTAGAACTTATCATACAAAGTTTGCTCCTCCAAAGGTTCCTGGCATTGATGATGTATCAGGAGAACCCTTGATTCAGAGGAAAGACGACACAGCTGAAGTCCTAAAGTCAAGGCTTGAATCTTTCCATCGACAAACTGAACCTGTTATCGACTATTACGCCAAAAAGGGTGTTGTCGCTCAACTTCACGCGGAGAAGTCCCCCAATGAAGTCACCATCCAGGTGCAGAAGGCTCTTTTGTGAAGAGGCAAAACGAAACCTCCCGAGGTTCGGCATTTACTTTTGATGTCTCTTTCAGTTATACAAAATTTTCCCTTTAATGCATGAAATCAGAGAGCTTCGTTCGAACTGCCTGAATAATCTTCCATGGTCATGGAAACATTGGCAATTGCATCAGCTTTTAATTTGAAATAATTAATTGGTATCAGAGCTTTGGTAGTATAGAGCAACCAAAAATCCATATTTCCACAAAAATGTCGAGCATCGTAGCGAAGGAGAACGGCGGAGTGTCATTTCCCTATCCGATGCTAAACCCTCACAATTATACTGTGTGGGCAATAAAGACAGAGGCAATTCTCGATGCCCAGGGAGTCTGGGAGGCAGTGGAGCCAGAGAAAGAAGCCCAGGTGGATGCAAAGAAGGACAAAAAGGCACGTGCATACATCATGCAGTGTGTCCCCGAAGATATTCTTCTCCAAATCGCAACAAAGAAGACGGCGAAAGAAGTCTGGGACAGCCTCAAGATGAGGTACCTTGGTAGTGATCGGGTGAAGAAGGCTCGCGTACAAACGTTGAAGAGCGCACCCAGACCAAAGAATAGCGCACCCAAGAATCACACTAATATGCAAGAGGAACAAAAAAGAAAACGAAGAAACCGAAAGAACGAAAGAAGAACGAACGAATTTATTTTTCTGGAAGAAGCAAATTTACAAAATACTGAGACGATGTTTCACATGCCTCTGGGACCCTTTAAATACACCACGAACAAAACTTAGTCATGATTTATCCCAATAAAATAGGAATAAAAATAGGGAGACTAATTCTCTAGTTATCCTATTAAAATAGGAAAGGCTAATCTAAGACTAAGTCATAAAATTATCAGAATAAAATAAAAAATAAAATATGATGATAATTAATGTCTGGATTAATTATTTTCTCACATTACTCCCCCTAATCCAGACATGGCTGTAAATCACGGACACCGAGTAGTTGTCGCATGGTGGCTAACTTCACTCCTGGCATTCTCCCCCACCATGGCAGCAACCTCTGTAACTGCATTTTGTATTGTAGTTTCTCCAGACAGTTTGGGATGCTGAAGAGCATCATGTGAAGCGTTGCCATCTTCCACTTCCAATGTAACCAATCCAGCAACACAATCCAAACCTGGCTGGGGACATGTATGAAGATAAGACAACACAGCACCATGTGAAGATGACGACAATGCATAACCTCTTCAAAGTCGATGTCTTGTCGTTGTACATAGCCTTTATCAACTAATCTTGCTTTGTGCTTAACAACTTTCCCATCTGAATCTTTCTTCAATTTGAACACCCAATTTAGATCGATAGGTTTGCGGCCTAATGGGAGTTCAGTTAGCGTCCAGGTCTTGTTCATCTCAATTGATTTCAATTCTTCCTCCATTGCTTCGTACCAACAAGCCTCAGTTGCAACTTCTTGATAACTTGTTGGCTCATCATACGCCACCATCATCAGCTCTTCATCAATACCAACCACTTCCTCAGTGTTGGCGTAGATATCGGCAAGGGACCTATAGCGGACTGGCCCTTCATAAGAATCGGGAGTGTTTGTTACCGGAGGCGAGGTAGTTGCACTGGCGTTCGATGATGGTGTAGATGGACTCGAGTTCGATGATGGTGTAGATGGACTCGAGTTCGACGATAGAGTAGATGGACTTGATGCTCTTGTCATGGGTACCATGGCTGCTGCTAATGGTATGGCATTTTCCGCCCCTGCCTCAACGTCTGCTGCAACAATCGCCTCGTCGCAGTAAAGCGGATCCAGCATCATAAAACTCGGCAAGTTTTCTTCATTGTTAGCACCTGCATTCCATGTCCATTCAGAATTTTCTTGAAATATGACATCTCTACTTACTTGTAGCTTGCCATGGCTTGGATCAAACAACCGATGAGCTTTGCAGCCTTCCTCGACACCCAAGTATACCATGGGTGAGCTTCTGTCGTCAAGTTTCTTCAGATGAGGGGTTGTGTTTTTCACATATGCAACACAACCGAACACTCTCAAGTGGGCGACATGTGGCTTCCTCCCCATCCAAGCTTCAAATGGGGTACGCTCTCCTAGCGCCTTAGTTGGGAGACGATTCAGCAGATAAACAGCATGTCTAACTGCTTCTCCCCATAACCTCGCCGGCATATGTGTACACTTGAGAAGAGATCTTGCCATGGCCATCACAGTGCGGTTGCGGCGTTCGACGATACCATTCTGTTGAGGAGTGTAGGGAGCCGTGAGGTGCCGCTCGATTCCTTCATTTTCACAGAATCGAGTAAACTCCGTGGATAGAAACTCGCCGCCTCGATCTGTCCGGAGTGTTCTGATCTTGTACTCAGTCTTGTTCTCTATCAGGAATTTGAACTTCTGGAATGCCTGGAATGCATCACTCTTTGCTGCCAATGCAAACACCCACATCCACCTAGTGAAATCATCTACAATTAGAAGAAAATACTTGTTACCGGCAAGTGTACATGGTGAGATTGGCCCGCAAATATCAGCATGGAGAAGTTCTAACGGCTTCTTTGCTCTAAAGTTTGCTTGGTACGGGAACGGCAATCTTGCATGCTTGGCGATCACACACACCTCACAAAGCTTGTTCGGTTGGGGCAGTAGTGGCATATCAACCGCCAATTTCTTCTCCCCCAATAGCTTCAAGTCATGAAAATTGACATGCCCAAGCCTCGCATGCCACAACCAAGTTGGGTCTTCTAGGCTTGCTAGGAGACAGTCTTGCTTGAATGTCTTCAAGGTTATCTTGTACAAGCGATTTTGTGTTCGCTTTACCAGCATCAAGAGCTTCCTGCTCCCATCAATCACCTTCATGGCATCTCCTTCCATGTGCACCTCGTTCCCAGTTTCTGTCAATTGACCAAGACTGATGATATTACTACAAAGTTTTGGAATGTAGTATACCTCATGGAGAGCCTTCTGATCGCCGTTCTTGCATTCGAACACAACTGTCCCTTTGCCCATGATCTCTATGGTTGATCCATCGCCAAACCTCACCCTCCCGGTGATGGTTTCATCTAGTTCTTGAAACTTCTCGTGATGACTCGTCATGTGGTTGCTGGCACCGTTGTCAAGGTACCAGACGTCTTTATCTTCTCCTTTCTTAACGTTGCGATACATCTCTGGAAGAAACCTTTCTTCACTTAGCAGAATTATATCTTGCCGCTCTCGGCTAGCGTGAGACTCCTCGTGGGACACGCTCATCATCAGTGCTGGCTCTTCATCGGTGTCGCAAGTGAGGTGAGTCTCATTATCTCGACGCTTGCTGTAGCATTCGGATGCATAATACCCCATTTTCTCACAATTGAAACACTTTATGTGTCTCTTGTCACGAGTGCCACTGTTGTTGCCGCTAGTGCCTCCTGCACTGTCTTGGCGCTGCGTACCATGACAACGATCGCGCCCTCGCACACGCCACTTGCCACGATTAGGGCCGCTGGACCCGCGCCCCTTGCCTTCTGACGGAATGTCCACGTTGCTCCCTTTTTGTCGCTTTTGCCATTCGGCATGAGTAAGTAGGAGTTCACCTTCAGTGTCGTTGGTATTGCCGCGTAATCGTAGTGTTCGTTCCTCGTACGCCTTCAGTCGCCCGATAGTCTCCTCAAATGGCATAGTCTCAAGGTCGTGGAACTGCTCAATACCAGCAACAATAGGGAAGAATTTATCAGGGACAGAATCGAGTAACTTCTTTACCAACGAGGAATCTTCAAGCGTGGCACCGAGAGTGGAGAACTTGCTACTCAGGGCGCTGAGTTTGCCAGCAAATTCATCAATAGTATCGATCTCCTTCATCCGGAGGGCGTCAAACTCGCTCTTCAACGTTTGTACGCGTGCCTTCTTCACCCGATCACTACCAAGATACCTCATCTTGAGGCTGTCCCATACTTCTTTCGCCGTCTTCTTGTTTGCAATCTGGAGAAGGATGTCTTCGGGGACACACTGCAAGATGTATGCACGCGCCTTCTTGTCCTTCTTTGCATCCACCTGGGCTTCTTTCTCTGGCTCCACCGCCTCCCAGACTCCCTGGGCATCGAGAATTGCCTCTGTCTTTATTGCCCACACAGTATAATTGTGAGGGTTTAGCATCGGATAGGGAAACGACACTCCGCCGTTCTCTTTCGCTGAGATGCTCGACATTTTTGTGGAAACGTGAATTCTTGACTGCTCTATACTACCAAAGCTCTGATACCAATTGTTGGCCCAGACCAAAGAATAGCGCACCCAAGAATCACACTAATATGCAAGAGGAACAAAAAAGAAAACGAAGAAACCGAAAGAACGAAAGAAGAACGAACGAATTTATTTTTCTGGAAGAAGCAAATTTACAAAATACTGAGACGATGTTTCACATGCCTCTGGGACCCTTTAAATACACCACGAACAAAACTTAGTCATGATTTATCCCAATAAAATAGGAATAAAAATAGGGAGACTAATTCTCTAGTTATCCTATTAAAATAGGAAAGGCTAATCTAAGACTAAGTCATAAAATTATCAGAATAAAATAAAAAATAAAATATGATGATAATTAATGTCTGGATTAATTATTTTCTCACACTTTCGCTTTCCCGTGCATCTTTTAAGTGCAATTAACTTGAATTTTCCTAGGGCCTATCAACAGATGGATGAGGAATTCTCCATGACAGTCAAGGATTTGGTGAAGCAATTGAGCTCAGTTTGCAGGCAACTCAAGTGATGAAGAAGAATGTTCATTGCCTTTACCCAATGAAATCATTCGCCACCATTTTTTTTCCTCTTTAGTTTCATGAATGAAGAAGTTTATATTGCATTTGGTATGTTTATTTTTTATAAAAAATATAATTTTTTAGAAAACATATTTGATTTATATTTTTCAGAAAAAAACTATAATATTTTTTGAAAAATTAAAAAATAAAATAAAATCATTCTTCAAAAAATTAAAAAAATATGATTTTTTAAAAAATAAAAATAGAAATTGGAACAAACCGAATGCTCCCTTAACTGTGAGGAAAAAGAGTTGATGTTTTTCTTTGATCTTTCTGTAATGATGAATAATTCTCACTTGTATTTTATTGGGAGATGTTAATTGATAGGGTTGAGTATCCCGTGGCTAGCACGGGGATTGAAGAAGCTGTGCGGTAGGAGCTACTGAGTCGGAACGGCTCTCTGGCTGGAATGCCCGAGACCCTCTCAGGAAGGGGAATCCCGAGACTAACTCGAATAGGCATGGTCCTGAGGATAGCTCCAGAGGGACACACCCTCGAACTCACCTCGGAGGCCAGTCTCCGAGATCACCTCGGGAAGATGAACGCCCCCCGGGCCAAACAACCGCGAGATCACCTCGGGATAGCGGAGCCCAAGGAGCACTCAACTTCAAGTAGTGGTCCGTTTTCCTTGGATCGGTGGATCATCATCATCCATTATTACAGAGTAATCGCGACCTGTAATTCGCGGCCATCAAAGCCTTAATCATCGCAACGACCCCAGATTGAAGAGTCATGAAGACTGTTACCAAGATGATTCAGTAGCCGATAATGGGGGGGGGACGTGGCAAAGATTGTGGAGACGCACGAAGGCAGCCGCTACAGGTATAAAAGATACTCCAACCCCTCCGGTAAAGAGGATACACATTCTCTACTACTCGCATATCTTCTTGTCTTCTTTTCATCTCCTTCATCGAGGCACTGACTTGAGCGTCGGAGAGGGCTCCGCTGAACAAACTCCGACGTGTTTCCCTAACACTCGTGTTAATCTCGCAGGGTGTGAAGTTCCTCCTCTAGCATCAGCGTCCGCGTGGGCTGAACCCTGGTGACTGGCCGTCGACGTTGATTCCTTCCGGAACAAGTTTGGCGTCGTCTGTGGGAATCTAGTAAAGCACCAGAAGGAGCACCGATGACAAAGCCGGAGGGACAACCCATTGTCCTGGCAACGGAGGAACTAGATCGCTTGGTGGCCAACGCCATTAAAGAGGCGCTTCAACAGCAACAAATGGAGCCAGCCGTTTCACAACGAGGGACTTCTGAGCAAGGGAAGATCCCAGTGGTCTCCGGAGGTCCTCCCAGAGGGGTCCCATTAGAGTTCCTATCGAGGTCCTACGAAGCCCTGCAAGTTGATCTCGCCGACCCGTAAGAAGATGAGGGACCTAAAGAAGAACGGAAGGAGGTCGAGAGCGAGGAGGTCCAGCAAATAAAGGCTCGAGCTCTATCGAGTCTACAATCTCCCTGCGATTTTGAAGTCAGGTGCGAGTGCCAGCGGAAGTATGTGGCCCTTTACGAGCAGCTGAAGGCCTCCTTTACGGAGGTTATCATGCAGAAGATCTCCAGGGTAGACAATGCCAAGGTCGACGAACTAGCCAAACTCGCTAGCTCCATTTCAACCTGGTAGCTAGATGAGCCTAGCGCCTTGGAAGAGACGGTAGCGCAGATTGAAGAGGATGCTGAAGACAACGCCCGGACCAATTGGAGAGACCCATATGTGGAGTTCCTATGCAGTGGGAACGTTCCAAGCATGGACCAAGGAGGGCGACTATTTCGCCGCCGGGCGACCAGATTCACGCTGGTGGGCGACCAATTATATAGGAGGGTCTTTGGTCGACCTCTCCTCAAATGCGTCGGACCGGAAGAGGCCGACTACATGATGCGGGAAGTACATGAAGGCATCTGCGAGAGCCATATTAGGGGAAGATCTATGTCTATGAAGATTATCCTGGCCGGGTACTTTTGGCCCACCCTCTAAGCCGACACTCTTAAGTTTGCGGTCGAGTGTGAAGCTTGCCAGAGGCATCAGCATGTGACTCATCGACCGACCGAACCCAAGAAGGTTTCTACGGTGTCTTGTCCCTTTGATCAGTGGGGAATGGACATTGTAGGCCCCTTCCCAATCGGGCCACAGCAGAAGAAGTTTCTGCTGGTTCTCGTCGACTATTTTTTCAAATGGGTAGAAGCGGAACCCCTGGCGCACATCACGAAGGCCTCGGTGATGAAAGTCCTATGGAGGGACATCATCTGCAGATACGACATCCCCCATAAGCTAGTGTCGGACAATGGAAGACAATTTTCTGGACTCAAGCTAAAAGAGTAGTGTGAGGGGTTGGGCATTCGTCAGGCCTTCACCTCAGTGGCCTACCCACAGGGCAATGGATAGGCCGAGGTCATCAATCGTAAATCCTACGGGGACTCAAGATAAATCTAGATCACATCGGAGGTAGCTGGGTCGATGAACTCCCCAGCATCTTGTGGTCCTACCGTACCACCCCGCGAGAAGGGACAGGCCGGAGCCCTTTCCAGCTGGTGTATGGGGCTGATGCCATCATCCCGGTGGAGATAGGGGAAGAGTTTGCCTGACGACAACACTATAACAAGAAGGACAATGATCAAGAGCAACTGATTAACCTAGACCTCATTTCAGAGGTGCGGGATAAAGCTGCGGCTCGGCTGGAAGCGTATCGATGAAGGATGCAGCAAGCCTATTATTGCCGGGTGATCGCCCGCAACTTTGAGGTTGGCGACAAGGTCTGGAAGAGGATCAAACCAGTAGGCGACCTTGGGAAGCTGAAGCCGCAGTGGGACAGACTGTATGTTATCACCAAAAAGCTCATAGGGGGCAGCTACTATCTAGAAGATGACAAAGGCAAGGGGCTGGAAAGGTCATGGCATGCCAACCATCTCCGCTCCTATCACACTCGGTGAGGTGTTAAGTTGTTTGCTTACCTTCTGTATTCTTTGTTTGCAATGCCTTGCAGTTCAATAAATAAAAAGAGTAAACGAAATATTACTCGAAAAGCGCTGAATCCTTACCTGAGCAAAACTCTATTACCTCCGCGGTGAGTAGGCTTGGCCTCGGTACTGCACATGCCCGGCCAAGATCTACAAAACCCTACTACCTCCGTGGTGAATAGGCTTGGCCTCGGTGCTGCACATGCCCGGCCAAGAGCTGCAAAACCCTACTACCTCCGTGGTGAGTAGGCTTGACCTCGGTGCTGCACATGCCCTGCCAAGAGCTGCAAAACCCTACTACTTCCTCGGTGAGTAGGCTTGGCCTCGGTGCTGCACATGCCCGGTCAAGAGCTGAAAAACCCTACTACCTCCGCGGCGAGTAGGCTTGACCTCGGTGCTGCAGCCAAGAGCTGAAAACCCCTACTACCTCCGCGGTGAGTAGGCTTGGCCTCGGTGCTGAACATGCCCGACCAAGAGCTGAAAAACCCCTACTACCTCCGCGTGAGTAGGCTTGGTCTCGTGCTGCACATGCTTGTTGGGTTTCCTTGTGGGGATTCCGGGTCGTGCATGGGAAACCTCTCCATGTCCACGGATTAAAATTTTTCAATCCGAATGGAGAAAAATCTCCCAAACGACCGTCTCATCGTCGTGCTAACCGATTCGAGCGACCGCTTGAACAAACGTGTTGTTCTAGCGATCTATCTCGTCCAACCGATTAGACGCAGAATAGACGATGAGTGGATCGCTGATTTTTGTGTTTATCATCGGGGTCCAAGATTATTATCAACATAAAATAATGAATAATAATCAAAGAAGACAAGACTAAAAGAAAGGAGTCAAAACAAAAGGTTATACCTCTCGTTTACCTCTGATCTTCTACTGTATGACCCCACCCTTCTTGGACGTTGTGTGGGCGACGATCTACCAAGAACCAAAGTCACGAAAGCCACCAACCAATCCTCTTCTCCTTGCACCGAAAACCCTAACCCTAGGGTTGTTGCCGCCGGCCACCTCAAGGAAGAAGAAGAAGAGAAGAAGAGTTCTTCTCCTTCACTAAAACCCTATCCGGCCTCCTCCTTGACTTCCTATCTCGTGGCACAAAGGTCCACAAGGAAGACAAAGCTTCCTCCTCGCTTCTTCCAAACCCGCGGCGCCAAGCTCTACAAGGAAGTGGAACTCTCTCCTTGCGTCGGTTATTCTCCTCCCTTTCTTCTTGTCGTGCGCCACAAAAGGAGGAGAAGATCTCCTCCTTGTCTATGTGATCGCTGGCTACCAAGTGGAAAGAAAGAAGAGAGGAGAAGGAGAAGGAGAAGAGAAGGAAGAAAAATTCTTCCTCCTCTTGCCCTAGGAGAGAGAAGGGAGAGAGAGGAGGAGAAGAGAGGCTTAGGGTTGGATGATCAAATTGGATGCCTTGGTATCATGACTCCATGAGTATATATAGGGATACAATAGGGACTATGAGGAGGAGTTGGGTCTTGGCCTCCTAATGGATCAAGACTCGATCCATTAATGAAGATCCATTCCACTAAAGGATCCTCATTGATCTACCTCACCAACCCTTATATTTAAATATGAGCTCCACCTATTATGAGTACAAGACCCAACTCCTTGAGTAGTACCACTCAACCTTATCATCATGTCGGACCAATTCCACCTACAAGATTTAACATGATGAACTTTATGAGCTCATCAAGGGGACATCATCAACCCGACTCACCAGGACACGGTTTCCTTCTATAATCAACGACACACCATGTAAATAATATTACGTCCCAACTTATCGGGCCTATCGATTTAACAAAATAAATCTCGCTCATTGGTAAATCAAAGAAATAAATATTAAGTACATGTGTCCGTTATTATATCGGGATTAAGAGCATGTACTCCATAATAACTGAGGTCTGATTCAATTATAAAGTTAGTATAAATTGAATCACCTCTATGTCGGTCTTGCTCAATACACACAAAGTGCACTAGTGTAATTCTATGGTCAAGATAAACCAACACCAAATTACACTACAACCATCCCGATGGTTTGTCCAAATTCATCTCGGTTGTGAGCCTCTACTTATACTTTACAAGGGATTGATAATATGATCTTCTGTGTGACACCATACACCATGTTATCTACAATGTAAAGTATTAGACAATATACACATAACTAATATAAATATGCAAACAGTGATCATGTGATTCTCATTTCAAAAAATAGATGTCTATATAAAAGCAAGACTTTTAGTATACATCCAAACAATCTCCCACTTATACTAAAAGACTATCCTGTCCTCATAATGAAATACATCTGACTCTCATATCCTCCACATGCCTATCAAAAGTGTTAGGATGTATACTAAAAGCCTTACTTTTGGTATAAGAATATCTACATTTTGAAAGAGAATCACAAATCACAGGTTGCATGTTTATATTAGTATATGTACAAAATATCTCATACTTTGCATTGTAGATAATATGGTGTGTGGTGACGCACAGAAGATCATATTATCAGTTCCTTGCAGAGTATAAGTAAGAAGCTCATAACCGAGATGAAGTTGGACAAACCATCGGGATGGTTGTAGTGTAATTAGGTGTGATGTGGTTTGTCTTAACCATAGAATTACACTTGTGCGCTTTGTGTGCATTGAGTAAGATCAAAATAGAGGTCATCCAATTTATACTAACTATATAATTGGATTAGACTGCAGTTTTATTATAGAGTACAATCTCTAAATCCCGATATAATAACGGGCACATGTATTTAATTATTGTTTCTTTGATTTACCAATGGGCGAGATTTATTCTGCTAAATCGATAAGCTCGGTAAGTTGGGAAATAATATTATCTACATGGTGTGTCATTGATTATTGACGGAATTCGTGTCCTGGTGAGTCGGGATGATGATGCCCCGTTAATGAGCTCATAAGGTTCATCATGTTAAATCTTGCAAGTGGACTATGGTCCAACATGATGAAAAGTTGAGTGGTACTAGTCAAGGATCAAAAGGTTGATTAATTAAAATTATCAGTAATTTAAATTAATCGACGGACATTCGATATCTTAAACATGGGAAGATGGATGTGCTCATAATAGGTGGAGCTCATATGAAAATATGGGGGGTTGGTGAGGAAGTTTAATGGGGATCCTTTAGTGGAATGGATCTTCATAAATGGATCAGATTTAGATCCATTAGCAGGCCAAGACCCAACTCCTCCTCATGGTCCCTATCGTAGCCCTATATATACCCCATAGGAGTCATGATCACAAGGCTAATTGATCATCCAACAACACAAGCTTAAAACCCTAAACCCCTCCTATATTCTCTCTCCTAGGGCAACTCTTGCGTCGGGCATAGAGGAGGAAGAAGGAGGCTCTCTCTTCGGTTTCTTCATCCATCAGTTCCTTCTCTTTGGCGTGGAGCCTCGACTAGGTCTAGGAGAGTTCGGCGAGAGGTGGAAGAAAGGGAAAAGACCCACCGGCGGCAGCCTTTTGTTGCGGTTTTGCGGCGCCGACGGTGAGGAGAAGAATTCCAATTCTTTTATCCTTCTTCTTCCTGGTTTCTTCTTCCTTCTTCATCACCACTTCTTCCTCGACGTGCGCAAGAAAGGAGCAAGGGAGAGAGGTGGTCGGTGGCCGGAAAACAGGGTGGTTTAATCCCTTGTTGGCGCCGGCGACATTGAAGAAGGAGGGTAGGGGTTCGGCGGTTTTGTGGGGAAGAAGAAGGAGTTTGTCTCAGCTTCTTCTTCCATCTTCTTCATCTTCCTATCCTCCTACACCTCAGTTCCCTTATGGCGGAGCTCCTTGGATGGTGGTGGATGTCGACAGCGCAAGGTGGAGGTGAAGGAGGAGGTGGCCGGCGCAAGGAAACCCTAAGTGCTAGGGTTTGGTGTTGATGCATTCAAGAGGTGATAAGGAGGTGATCTTGGCAAGCTTTGGTGACTCCGCGTCTTGATAGCTCGTCGCCCACACGACGTCCAAGAGGGGAGGGTCATACAGTAGAAGGCTGTAAGGTAAAAGACGGGGTATGTCTCTCTTTAGCTCCTCTTTGTTTTCTTTGTTTTTTTCATGTAATATTATGTTATTGCATGTGTTTTAATTAATTATCATAGTTTAATTAATTTTTAATTAATATTGATAATTAATTGTGTCATGTGTTAGGGTAATCTATGGTCCGGAGTGACCATGTATTTTGATGTTTGGGAAAAGGGTTTAAGTTAGGTTTACCTTTGTGTTTTGATATGTGTGATTGAGTTTGCAGGACTTGGTGAGTCACACATGGAGGACGCATCCGAGGGATGAGAGCCGAGGGAAGAGGACTCCAAGGGCAAGCCAGAGGAAGTGGACTTCAAAGGGCATACGTGAATGATGACATGGAGGCAAGCCAAGGGCTTGTGTGCGCATCTGAGGGACGATAGCCGGTGGAAGAGGACTTCAAGGGGTGAGCCAAGGGAGTGGACTTGAAAGCATACGTGAAGCAGGGTCTTCGGAGTGAGGGAGACTGAATTTCCAGCAACTTCCACCAAGTTATCAATCAAATTTTCAGCAATTTCAACAATCCAGTTGCTCATTTGATCAGCCTCAACAACTTGATTTTCAGAGTTCACAGTTTACTTTTAATTTTCAGCAATCTTTTGCTACATTTCAAGATCATCAACAACAAATGCTTGAGGAGCGTATGCAACAAATTCTTCAACAGTAACAAATTTCATTACAGCAAGGGCAACAAAAGAAGGATCCCATTCTTCAAGACTTTGAAAGATGCATTGAACAAATAGTTAGTGGAATGGAGCAAATGCACGCCCAGAGATCGAGCCAATTACCTTCTCAAGCTACTCCTAATCCTAAGGGGTATGATTGTGCGATGGCTTTGAGGATTGTGGAAGTTGTTTCAGGTTTAAACACTCCAAAGGTTGATTGTTCTGAGGAATCGAAAGTCCTTTTACCCTTCCTACAGCACCCCGGAGAGGATTTTTCTACCATTAGCATGGAAATTGTAGATGAGAATGTTGAGGCAGATTTAATTGCTGATGAAGTTTCAATTAATATTCAGAGAGGATGTTTTAGCTCAGATGAGGCTGAAGATGCATTAGTGATAGAGGTATTGGAGAGGATGAATAGTAAAGCTTATGACGGTCTTGAATTCGATTCTGAAGCTCTACGGGACCCTTCTAGTCTTTTATTTTATGATGATATCTTTCTAATACGGTTGTTGTAGATATTGTTGATGAAGCATGTGTTGGAAATGATTCTATAGGTGTAGGGGATTGCACTGAGCCCCAGGGATCACCTACATTGAGTGACATAGCAGAAGATTCAGAGGATAAGTATGAAAGTGTAGGGACTTGCATGGTGGAAGCAAGAACCCAAGAATCACCTCTTTTAGTTGTATGTCCACCAGAGCCTGAGTTTGAAGTGAAGCCTTTACCTGACCAGGAGGAGGCCATAGCTGCATCCATTCTTGTAGAACCTTCAGGTATTTTTCAGCAAGACAAGGTAAGAATTTCTCCAAATTGTTTAGAAAAATTCATAGAGGTACCTAGGGTTGACTTTGTTGGATGTGATGCATTCCTTGAAACATTTTATATAGAGACTGATTGTATTTCACCTTTTTCTTACCCTGCATGTGTGCGGGAGGTATTTCGTTTTCATGGTTTTGCAGGGTGCCGACGACTTCTGGAGTGGGTGTTACAACTAAATAGACTTCAACCTCCTGGAAAGACTTCCAAAAAGCATCAAGAGGGAGAGTTGCTCTTATTTTGACTCGTAGCACTTCACCTCTAAAGTGGGTTTTGTTCCTTAATCGTCTCCGGCCACCAGAACCTACTTATGCGAAGTTGAAGTGTGGGGGAGCAGTACACTATGACATAGATCACGTGAGGAATGCTCTCTCGACTACCCAAACCCCACCACTACCGGGATGGATGCTACTCCTTAACCGACTCCAACCGCCAGGAAGAAAGGGGAGTTCGTTCCTTTTCTTTCCTTTTCTTATTTTTCTTTATGTTTATACTTGCATGTTTGTTTGCTTTCATACTTTGCATTCATACTTTGCTTCCTCATTCTGCATTTTGTTTGGTCTTGAATAAACCTTGCTTGATTTCCAGTCATATCTCCCTACATGTCCCTTTATTATGCTTTGAGAATCATAAAATATGGTTAAGTCTGACTATTGAGTTTTGGTTTCCTTGGTATGCTTGGGGACATTAATTGCATTTAGTCATTTGTTGTGGTGATGGACTCTATCTTAGTAGATTAAGCATGACATTTTATTGTTCACCTAGTGAGGATATTGTCATGCTTATCCTTAATCCTCTTATGTGTGATAGCATTTGTGATACTTGACACTCTAGAACTTGCTTTGATTTTTTTTGAAATTACAATAGCATAAGCTTACATGAATATGATGGACGCAAACTTTCTTGTTGATCTCTTAGTTTTTCCTCTACTTTGCTATTGTCACTAGTGAGCATTTCACCTATTATTTTCATGTTTCATTGTTTTTCCTTTATCAGATCTTCTCATTGTTATTACATTCTCACTGTCATATCTTTATTAGCTTATTCTTCCCTTGAGCATGTGATGAGAGCATGAGGTGATTGCATGATGAGTTACATTTTTTATTGGTCTATTATTAGCCTCTATTATTGTGAGTTTTAGATATTATCATGTTTTGTACATTGTCTGAGGCAAGTTTTAAGTGTGGGGGGAAGACAAGTGTGTATGGACGAATGCTTGTTGAAAAAAAATCTCTCTATTAAAAAAAATGAGAAAAAATAAGAAGAAAAAAAAAGAAAGAAATATGAGAAATGAAAAAAAAAGAAGTGAAAAAAAAATTCTCAAGCATTCGGGATTTTGTTAGTGATGACCAAGAAGGAATATTTTCACAAAAAAAATTTGATGAATACTCATTTGATATTATTATTGAGAGAAACACAAGGAGAATCTTGAGTGTTGGATGTTTGGGTGAGATTTTTTTTATTTTGGCATATTATTTGATTGTATACATCATGTTGATTACCCCAATGCTCTCATATTCTCTGTGATCTTCTTTGTTATCTACCCTTCTTGTTCTCTTGTTAGCACGTGGTTTCATCATTAGTCATTGAAAAGTCCTCTTGATTTGTGTACTTATGTTATAGTAGTGGAGAAGTAGAAAATAAGCAAGCATATGGTAGTGCAATGTCATGAATGCTTTGAGAGAACTCCACTTTCATATTTGTTATTTTTGTTAGCATCAGTGCATATATCCATCTTGTGAGGTTTTTTTGTCATGCTTAGTTTATTCAAGTTGATTGAAATTACCATGCCTTTTGACTTATGCGAGATTTGGAACCATAAATACATCGATTCTTGAGACTTGATGATTCTAAATAACCTTCTTTTATTATTTTCAAAGTATCGATAGGGGATATAATGTTTGAAAGATATTTTGTTTTCTTTTAGTTTTGTTTGCTTGCTCGAGACGTGCAAGAATTAAGTGTGGGGATGTGATAACTAGCATTTTATGTCATTATATTTGCTCATTTACTTAGCATTTTTTATCCTCTCGTACGCTTAAATCATATTTATATCATATTTTACGATTAAGATCTATTTTTGGAGCTCATTATAATTTCCTCTAAATTTTGGTATTATTTCATGATTTTTGTAGAGAATTAAAGATGAACCTTGGACCAAGGCTTGGATCAAAGTAATTGGACTCAATGCTAGTGTTGAGGAGCTTGGTTCAATTTAAGCATGGTCTAATTTGAAGGCTTGGTTCAATTCAAATGAAGATGGTTTACTTCATCCAACCCAATTTGGATCCAAGAAGAGGAAAGCCCATCAACATCATCCAATCCTTAAGCCCAATTACAACCCTTATTGGATTCGGATCTAATTTCTTACTCCTACCCTCAACCCAAAACCCAATAACCCAATAAGAAACCATCATCCTTTTCTCCCCTCACTCCATCACACAAGAGGAAAAAAAAGGCTAAATGGGCCAAAAACAAGGGCTGGGCCAAACACAAAAGGGCGGCAAGGAACCCATCCGCGAAGAGCACCAAAGGGCGAACCCGAGATCCACTAGAGGCATCTCCCTCTCCACTCTCTTCCACCTTCACGATCTCCTCCACCACGGCCGGTGGCTACTCTCCATCTCCCCGCCGCCGGCCACCAACCTCACGCTATGGTAGAAGAGAAGTCACACAAGCCTCATCCGCAAACCCTAGCACACCTTCCATCTCTCCCTCCCGATCAGCAAACCCTAGAGAGGCGACCCAGCCATCTCTTCTTCTTCTCTACCTCCTTCTCCATCTCTTCCAATTCCGGTAGCCACCTCTTCATAGCAGTCCACATCCATTCGGCCGGCAGCCACCTCTTCACAGCAGCATCTTCATCCGATCTTCAATCAAGCTTCCGGATTAGAAACATTGAACCACTTCATTGCTGCAATTTCATCTTGGAGGATTGATCGAGTTCTCTGAAGTTGTTACTTTCTTACATTTCCTTGTCATTGTGATAGATGCTTAATTTCAGTTATCATGCTCATCAAGTGTTTGTTGAATTGTTCCTTCCATGAGTCAAGTTCTAGTTTGCTTATGTGTTAGTTTGATTGTTGATTATTTCTTTGTGGTGAGTTGATAGATTTCATTTGTGTATTGAATGCTTGTATTGAACTTGATTCCCCATGTTTGGACTGCACGTACTTTGATTAAATTCTTTCATGCATACCATGTGTTCGATGAAATGTGTCTTCCATTAGTTAGGTTTTAATTGATGCATTTAAGTTTGTTGATTTCATTTGAATGCTAGATTCAGATTTGTATTTGATTTGGATGCAATAGGTTAGGTCAGATTAGATTTCTTTAATGCTGTAGGTTTTGCTCCATGCTTAGTTTTGTTGATGCTTTATTTCAAGTTGCCCTTTTCTTTTCTGCAATTGTAGTTAGGTTAAATTAGATTTTCTTACCTGCGTTGTCTTTCATTAATTAGAACTAGATTTTTATTTCGTAGTCTTAGCTTTCAAATCCAAACCCCAGTTTAATATCCAAAATCCAAAAGCAATAACTTGGAATCATAGGATTATTAACCTATCATTACATTCCTTGAGAGAGACGACTCGAGTTACTCTATACTACATTAGTTTAGAGGAGTTCGACACTTTGATTGTATTTGATACTCGTGGTACGACACGCATGGTTATCAGGTGGCTAAGGCTAAGAGCTCAAGGGAGAGCTCTAGGAGTCAAGTTGGGACCCATGGTCTATGGATCCCGGGAGGATTCCTCTCAGAAGTCTAGTTGGGTCAAGGAGTGTATCAAGGGATGTGGAGACAGATTTGAGTCTCAATCCTAGGAATTTGGCATGTTGGATTTGAGTTTCATGCATGGAAATATGACATTGGAGTCATATTGCATGAAATGTGATTTTTGATGTATGGATACCATATAAATCAATGCTAGGGATGCATTGTTGGTTGGTATGGACAAAAACATCAAGAGGAAACCAAAACTAGGACTTTAAGTCAAGGTTTAATTGAACTATTTAGAAAGTTTTGGGTTTTGTGTTAATCTTGGTATTGGTGATAGATACATATGTGAATATATTTTTCCCAAGTAGACACGGGTACCACAAACCTCTCCACAAAATATGAAAATTTTTGGAGATTTATGAAATTTCTGGTGTATTTTTGAATTTGGGTAAGAAATGTTGAAAATGGATTTTTCAGAGTGCCAGTCGACTGGCCCAGGGGGCAGTCGACTGGTCAAGGCTGAATTTGGGTTTCAGCAAACAAAAAGTGTTGAAATGTTGTAAAACAAGTGTATAATCTTATCGGGGGTTAGTACACTGTGTTTATGATCATTAGGGGTTAAAGAGTCCAATAAGGGAGAAATTGTTGGAGTCTTTTTGATGTGTGGCAAAGGGGGAGAAGTGTTGGGTTTAAGTGGAAAACCAAATATGCCTTTGCAAGAAATCCTAGGTCCAGGGGGAGCTTAGGTAAAGGGAGAGCATGGTTGCTCAATTGGTGGCGTTAGGGGAACCTTGGAGTGGTTCTTAAAAAGCCTTTGTAAGTCCAATGTATGAGGAACTTTGGAGAGGTTTTAAAAAGCCTGTTTTGGTAAAAATTTCTAACATGAGGAGGTTAGATGTGGGGATGTCTTGTGATAGGATCCATGCATATTTACTATGTGTTTTTCCTAACTTAAACGTATTGTCAAACATCAAAAAGGGGGAGATTGTTGGGGCAATCTATGGTCCGGAGTGACCTTGTGTTTTGATGTTTGGGAAAAGGGTTTAAGTTAGGTTTACCTTTGTGTTTTGATATGTGTGATTGAGTTTGCAGAACTTGGTGAGTCACACATGGAGGACGCATCCGAGGGACGAGAGCCGAGGAAAGAGGACTCCCAGGGCAAGCCGGAGGAAGTGGACTTCAAAGGGCATACGCGAAGGATAGCATGGAGGCAAGCCGAGGGCTTGTGTGCACATCTGAGGGAAGATAGCCGGTGGAAGAGGACTTCAAGGGGCGAGCCAAGGGAGTGGATTTGAAGGCATATGTGAAGGAGGGTCTTTAGAGTGAGGGAGAGTGAATTTGTAAGCTGGGTAGTCGACTGAGGATGGATCAGTCGACTGCCAGCGGAGAACTCGAACTCACAGAAATATCAGTCGACTGGTCTGGGACCAGTCGATTGATCAGGTCGAAAACTAGCCGTTACAACTAGTCGTTGGCTTGCTGTTTGGCTAGGACCAGTCGACTGCCCCAGGGGCAGTCGACTGGTAGCGGGTTTTTCAGCCTTAGGCTCTATTTAAGAGAGCTTCGTTTTGGCTGAGAGCTTTGATGAATTTGGCTTTGGTTAAAGGACAAATAGTAGTCTAAGAGCTCAGAGGTGAAGTTTGGTTTGTGGCGAGGTTTCTCCACCCACAAGGAGCTACACGAGTTAGCCGGAGGGCATTCGGGGAGTCATCCACAGACGGATCGGGATCGTCCACCTTACGGGCAGTCGTGGAGTAGGAGCTCTGTCTCCGAACCACGTAAACGGTAACGTGTTAGCATTGTTCTTGTTTATATTTAGTGTTTCCGCTTGCGCATGCTAACATTGTAGGAAGAACAAATCGAAGAAAAGCTATTCACCCCCCCTCTAGCTTGACGGTCACGGTCCTAACATCATGGACCCCGAAGATAAACACAAAAATCGGCGGTCCATTCGTCGTCTTTTTCGCGGTCAATTGATTCGGAAAGTCACAAGGCCTTACTCTTGAGTTTGGCTAAGTTGTGACTTGAAACAATTGATACGATGACGAGACGATCATTTGGGAGATGGGTCTCCATTCGGATTAAATTTTTTAATCCGTAGACATGGAGAGGTCTCTCATGTTCGACCCCGTGTTAGCTTAGGAAACCCACCGAGCTATTCCATCAAAAAGTTCTCGCCGGAAGGGCCTTAGTAAAAGGATCCACCAGGTTGTCCTCTGATGCAATCTTGGTGACAACAACTTCTCCTCGCTTTACGATTTCTCGTATCAGGTGGTACTTGCGCTCTATGTGTTTACTCGCCTTATGGGCTCGTGATTCCTTCGAGTTTGCAATTGCACCACTGTTATCACAATAAATTATGATAGATCTAGGCAAACCAGGAATCACATCCAAGTCCATCAAGAAGTTCCTGAGCCATATAGCTTCTTTGTCCGCCTAGAGGCTGCCACATACTCAGCTTTCATGGTGGAGTCCGCCACGCATTTATGCTTGACACTCCTCCATACTATGACTTCACCTCCTAAAGTAAACACATACCCTGAGGTAAACTTACTTTTATCCCTATCTGATTGGAAATCCGAATCCGTATAACCCACAGGGAGTAATTGGTCTGCCCGGTAAACTAGCATATAATCCCTAGTCCTTCTCAGGTACTTCAATATATGCTTTACCACAGTCCAGTGTCCCTGACATGGATTACTCTGATATCTGCTAACCATGCCCACGACAAAGCAGATATCCGGTCTCGTACATAGCATAGCATACATGAGGCTTTCTACAGCCGAAGCATAAGGAACCACCTTCATCTCCTTTATCTCCTTTGATATTTTAGGGCACATCTCCTTAGATAGAGGAACTCCATGCCTGAAAGTAGAAAACCTTTCTTGGAGTTTTCCATGCTAAAACGAGCTAGGATAGTGTCTATGTAGAAACTTGAGATAAACATAACATCCTTTTCATGCGATCCCTTATAACTTTGATCCCAAGGATATGCCCTACTTCTCCCAAGTCCTTTATATCAAACTGTTTGGACAACCATACCCTTACGTCTGATAATACTTTGACATTGTTGTCAATGAGCAAAATATCATCTATGTATAGTACAAGAAATACCACTACGTTTCCGTCACATCTCTTATATTCACAAGACTCATCCGATCTTTGAATAAATCCATATGACTGAATTACCTCATCAAACCAGATGTTCCAAGATCGTGAAGCTTGCTTCAATCCATAAATAGACCGATTAAGCTTACACACAAGATGCTCTTTGCCCTTTACAATGAATCCCTCTGGTTGTTTCATATAAATGTTTTCCTCAAAACTTCCGTTAAGGAAAGCTGTCTTGACATCCATTTGTCAAACCTCATAATCCATATGAGCGACAATAGATAAGAGAATCCGGATAGACTTAAGCAAAGCTACCGGCGAAAAGGTTTCCTCATAATTGATGCCCTCTTTCTGAGTATACCCTTTCGCAACAAGCCTAGCTTTGAAGGTCTCTACCTTCCCGTTTGATCCTCTCTTTCTCTTGTAGATCCACTTGCATCCAATGGCTTTTACACCATTGGGTGGTTCTACTTGCTCCCAGACATGATTAGAATCCATAGATTCTATTTCTGAATTCATCGCCCTTTGCCAGGATACCGCATCTTTATCTTGGAGTGTCTCGTCATAGTTCCAGGGATCAAGTTCATGTTCGCCAGGGACCAAGTCCAAAGACTCTCCCAAGAATATGAATCTATCGAGTTGTCTAACAACCCTCCCACTTCAACAAGGTACCACCTGTGTCTCTTCTGTGACATGCGGTGCAGTCACTTGTGGTATGTCCTCCTATACCATTAGAACTAAAGTCAGAACTTCCCCTCTTAATTCCTCAAGAATAATTCTACTCATGGGCTTATGGTTCATCACACAATCTTCCTCTAAAAATCGGGCATTCGTGCTAACGATCACCCTCTGATCTTTAGGACTATAGAATAAACCACCTTTCATTCCTCTAGGATAGTCTACGAACAAGCGTACTTCTGTACGAGATTCCAACTTATCAGCATCTCCCTTCAGCACATGTGCTGGACTACCCCAAATCCGAATATGTCTTAGACTAGGCTTTTCCCAGTCCACAATTCTGTGGGAGTAGAGGGTACTGACTTAGATGGTACCAAGTTCAGTATGCACACTGTCATTTTCAAAGCATATCCCCAGAATGAATCTGGCAACTCAGAGTAACTCATCATCGATCTAACCATCTCCATAAGATTCTTATTCCTTCGCTCTGCTACACTGTTCTGTTGGGGCATACTGGGTGCAGACAATTGAGACTGAATCTCAGCCTTTGATAAGTAAGTCCTAAACTCTCCCAAGAGGTACTCACCACCATGATCAGATCGTAGTGTCTTGATACTTTTACCTTAATGTTTCTCCACATCATCCTTGAATTCTTTGAACTTATCCTTGCGGCACATCATGTAAATGTACCCTTACCTTGAATAATTGTCTATAAAAGAGATGAAATATTGAAAGTCACCTCTAGCCTGGATAGACATAGGACCACACAAATCAGAATGAATCAATTTCAACACATCTTTGGCTCTATACCCCTTGGCCTTGAAAGACCTCTTGGTCATCTTACCTTTCAAGCAAGATTCACAGGTTGGGAAGTCTTCCACCCCCAATGAACCTAAGGGCCCATCGGCTATCAATCTTTGAATCCTACTAAGGTTAATATGACCAAGTCTTAGTTGCCAAAGATTTGTTTGGTTCATCTTCGAAGGTTCTTTTCTCTTATGGTTAGACCATGAGTTATTTACTTTTATTTACATCGTGGGAGATTTTGGTTCTAAAGTGTATAAATTGCCAACCATCACACCAGAACAGATAATTTCTCTATTCCTTTTTATAACAACTTTGTCATTAAAAGAAATAGAATACCCATCATTTATTAATTTAGAAACTAAAACAAGATTCTTTCTAAAAGTAAGTACATAAAGGCAATTTTCTTAAAATCAAAATTTTATTTCTATCAAAAGACAAATAAATGTCTCCCACTGCAATAGCCGCCACCTCCGTAGCATTGCACATGTAGACGGTAATCTCTCCATCAGCTAGTCGTCAGGTTTCTTGGAACCCCTGCAAAGAATTGCAGACATGATCAGTGACTCCCGTATCTACAAACCAGGTACCGATAGATAACACCGCTAAACATGTTTCAACAACTAAACAAAAAGATATACCTTTATTCTCCTGATGACGGGGACAGATCGCCTTCCAGTGTCCAGTCTGCTAGCACATGAAGCACTTGCCTTTCGGCTTCTTCACGCCAACCCAAGGTCCCTGAGATCCTGCCTTCTTTGCCCCACCTTGTTTCTTCTTTTTCTTGCCTTTCGGCATAGAATTAGAAACCTTCTGAGCAACCAAAGCATAAGCACTCTGATGAAAAAGCCCCTCTGCCACCTGAAGTTCTGTCAGAGGTTCCGCCCACGAATATGTACGTTTGTTCATATTGTAGTTCAGGCGAAACTACTCAAAACTTCTAGGCAGAGACTAGAGAATGATATCGACTTGGGTTTCTCCATCAATCTCCGCTCTAAGAAGTTCCATCTTATTGAGATGTACCATCATCTTAAGGACATGATCCCTCACGGGTGTCCCCTCAATCATGATGGTCGTCATCAAGTTCCTCATTGCCTCCTGTCTAGCGGCCAGATTCTGATGTCCGAAGAGTTCTTTGAGATTGATCATCATATCATAAGCAGTGAAAAAAGCATGATGCTGATGTTGCAATATATTTGATATAGAAGTCAAAATGTAACACCACGTCATTTCATCTTTTTTGATCCACTTCTTATAGTGTTCCTTCTCCTCTTCATCAGAATTCTCGCTGGGTTTTTCAGGACTGAACTTGAAAAGTACAAATTTGTACTCCTTAGCAATTAGGACAATGTCCAGGTTTCGTTTCCAATCAATGTAATTAGGGCCCGTAAGTTTATTTTCTTTAAGTATTACAACTAGTGGGTTGAAAGTCATTTTGAAATTTCCTGAGAATCATAACGATCACAAACTTTAGATTTCAAAAAATATTGATTCCTCAAACAATAAATTTTAAAATCAACTAACACCTCAAAACACTGAGAATATCGCATGCCACGATAGTGTGGACGTATATGAATTCTACATTTGTAAGAGGAGGTTTTACCCATTAATTTTACTATCTTGTCAACCTAACTTTTTGACAAATAAAATTAATAGTTGGTTCCTCTTCGGCCTTACAAATAATAGCAGTGACTCCGATGGGAAGGATACTATTATTTGCATCTAAGTGTTTACCATTACACGATACTAAGAAAATTATCTTGGATTATGTGTCGTCCGATGGAGAAAATCACACGCTCCTCAATAATTTCCTATAATCATATCTGACCTAGTGATTCACAGAACAAGCTCATCCGATAGGGTGGAAGGCACTCAGAGCCAACGCGCAAGCTTGTTCGCATCACATCTCAAATTAGTAATGGAGGCCATGGGACTCTTAGAGTCCCTCTCCCAATTAGTTATTTATAATTGAGGAATTTTCATGCATGCATGACAAGCATATAAACTAAAAGCAATAAATAAGAAAAAACTAATTTTTCCAACTATTATGGCTTTAGTCTTCAATATGCCTCCAGTCGTGTCGTCACCTCATCTCCACCTCCTATCACCATGCGTAAGCTCCATGAAGGGGTTCTCTGAGCCGAGATAAAATACTATTTAATTTACATCCATCGATCATATATTCCACAAAGGAGTGTACAACCAATCTAGATCGAAAGTAAATAAAAAAACGCGGCTAAACAAGTGTCGTATTTAATTACAAAAATTAAATACCAAATTTAGCCTCGTCAACCCCGAGGATTCAAATAATATTACATACATGCACAACCAATCACATACACACATATTTAGCCATAATAGTCGGATCTCGTGCCTACAACCAAAGAGTTAGCCTACGCACATCCTACTATTATCCGGCAAAATAAAATACATAATAAAATGCAAAAATGTAACCGAATCCAAAATACACAAAACCGGAAACCATTGGCTCTGATACTAATGGTTGGGGTTTCCTTGTGGGGATACTGGGTCGCGCATAGGAAACCTCTCCATGTCCACGAATTAAAATTTTTTAATCCGAATGGAGACCTATTTCCCAAACGACCGTCTCATCATCGTGCTAACCGATTCGAGTGATTGCTTGAACAAACATGTTGTTCTAGCGATCAATCTCGTCTAACTGATTAGCCGCGGAATAGACGATGAGTGGATCGCCAGTTTTTGTGTTTATCATCAGGGTCCAAGATTATTATCAACTTAAAATATTGAACAATAATCAACAATTAATTAAACAAGAACAAACAAGATTAGAGGAACCATGAGAGAAGATATATCTTCCCGTTTACCTCGCAATCTTCTACTGTATGACCCCACCCTTCTTGGACGTCGTGTGGGCGATGATCTACCAAGAAGTGAAGTCGCCAAAATCACCATGTCTTCACCTTCTCTCTTCTTCTTCCTATCGCCGAAACCCTAACCAATAGGGTGGATGCCGCCGGCCACCAAGGATGAAGAACCCTCCTCCTAGCTTGCGCCGACCACCAAGGATGTGAAAGGAAGATGAAGAAGATGATGATGAAGAAGAAGCACTTCTTCTTCCTTGAAAACCCCAACCGCCAAACCCTAGCCCTTATCTTCCTCACTGCCGGCCACCTTCAAGGAAAGGTGGCGCCTTCGCCTCCTATTTCAAGTGCTGCCAAGCCACCTAGGGAAAAAGAGAGGAGAAGGATGAAGAGGAGAGGAAGAAGTGATAAGTTCTTCCCCTTCCCTAACCCTTGCGCCACCTCTCTTGCTCACCCTTGCCGCCGGCCACTAGGAACCCTAGGAGAGAGAGGAGAGGAGAGGGAAGAATAGAGAGACTTAGGTTTTCTCTTGGATGGATGTCTTGGTCTCATGACTCCATGGGTATATATAGGGCTACAATAGGACCATGAGGAGGAGTTGGGTCTTGGCCACCCAATGGATCAAGGCTCGATCCATTAATGAAGATCTATTCCACTAAAGGATCCTCATTGATCTACCTCACCAACCCCCATATTTAGATATAGGCTCCACCTATTATGAGTACAAGTATCTCCCCATATTTAAGATATCGAATGTCCGTTAATTAATTAAATTATAGACAATTTAATTAATTAACAGCTAACTTCTTGAGTAGTACCACTCAACCTTATCATCATGTCGGACTAAGTCCACCTGCAGGATTTAACATGATGAACCTTATGAGCTCCTCAAGGGGACATCATCAACCCGACTCACCATGACACGGTTTCCTTCTATAATCAATAACACACCATGTAAATAATATTATTTCCCAACTTACCGCGCCTATTGATTTAACCAATAAATCTCGCCCATTGGTAAATCAAAGAAATAACTATTAAGTACATGTGCTCGTTATTATATCGGGATTAAGAGCATGTACTCCATAATATCTGAGGTCTAATTCAATTATAAAGTCAGTATAAATTAAATCACCTCTATGTCAGTCCTACTCAATATACACAAAGTACACTAGTGTAATTCTATGATCAAGATAAACCAACACCAAATTACACTACAACCATCCCGATGGTTTGTCCAAATTCATCTCAGTTGTGAACCTCTACTTATACCCTACAAGGAACTGATAACATGATCTTCTGTGCGACACCACACACCATGTTATTTACAATGTAAAATATCAGACAATATGCACATACTAATATAAATATGCAAACAGTGATCTTGTGATTCTCTTTCAAAACGTAGATGTATATATAAAAGCAAAGCTTTTAGTATACATCCTTACACTGCAGAAGGCCCGCCTCATGGGCACGGCCAACCTCCTCCTCTGCAGTCGCCACTCGCTGGAGAAGGTCTTCAGTGACTCCTCCGGAGCACAACAAGCGGCTCGTAGCCACACAGTTGGAGGCGACCTACAATACGGAACAAGCACGGTCAGAGCAAAACAACCAAACAAAGAGGAAGAGCTCAAGCACAATTACCGTCAGTAGGGACTGGTGTAGCATGCCTAGGTATCGGGTTGAGCCAGCTAACCACCCCAACTGAACAGGAGGAGAGAGAATTTTCTCAGTGGGACATCCTGACTGGCTGGGGACGTCTCTCGGGTCGGGGACATCCTCCTCCAAGCTAGACGCTATCTGCAGACCATCTGAGGGGGTCCCTTTATTCAGATGGATTGGGAGCCCTTTGTCTCCGTTCTCTTCGCCGCAGGGACCTTTCAGCGAGAGTTGGGCACGTTGAGTGAAACCTCCTTGTCAGGTTGAGCGGCAGGAGGATCGGTCGGAGTGGCCAAGTCACGGGCAATTGTAACGGTGGCCGCCACAGTGGGAGAAGAAGGTTCTTCCCTAACTCTCTGGGACAGGGGCACCGTGTCCTCTTCATCAATGGAGGGCGGAAGCTCTGAGGCTAGGCCCTTCTTCAACCTCTTCAGGGGGCGAGACTTCTGGACCAACCGTTTCTATCGTTTCTGCTCGGGTCTCTGGTTGCTTAGCAGGGGGAGGGGGTGCAACCTCTACCTCTACTACCTTGATGGGAGATGAAGGAGAACCTCCTTTGGGGCCGACAGGCAGCTCTGCTACTCCGAGATCCTGGGGAGCCTCTAGGATTTCCCGGTCTTCTAAGGATGCGACCACTCCCTCGCAGCCCTCGGCCGAAATACCCACTGGAGCGGAAGAAGCAGAAGTAGGAACTAGCGCCTGCTCATTGGCCTGTTCTCACCTCAGGAGCCGGTTCATAGCCCGGGCAATCATAACGTCATCTACAAAATAGAGACAAAAGGGCATCAATTAGAATTAACAAGGAAATTTGCAAAACAAAGGGTAACTTACTAAGACTGGAGCTAAGACTCGTGACTTTTGAGTTGAGCTCGACCCGGTAAAGGAGCTTCTCGCATTGCACCAATTGGAGGCCGTAAAACTCCATCCCTACTAGGATACCCCTGGCCCTCTGGTATCCCGCGTCCTACTGGAAGTCGCGGAGGTCGGAGATAGGCGGCAGGCTCTTCATCCAGTTGATAGGACTGAAGGGATGCTCAGGGAGTTTGATATTGAAGAATCATTTCTTCCATACCTTGTGGGAGGGAGGAAGGCCCCCCAAGAACCTATGACCGGAGCGGGCAGTAAAGCCAAATACCCCTCGGGAACCAACCGGAACAAAGAAAAAATGGAAAAATCAGGGGGGGTCAGAGGGATGTCAAAAAGTCTGAAGAGGACAAACGCCCGCTCATCTGGGCAAAAGCGTTTGGGGCCATTTGGTGGAGAGGTATCCCAAAGTATTGAGCGACATTCATGAAAAAGGGGGGGGATAGGGAAACGAAGCCCTAATTCTACCTGCCCTAAGAAGAAAGTGAAAAAACCCGTAGGAGTCTCTACGAGTGATTGGCCTAAGGCCGGAACTCTCATCTCCCAGCCCTCCGGGATCCCATTTCTCCGACAGGAGGCTTGGAGGGATTATAACCTAACCCTAGAGGAGATGGTATCATACCACTCCGGACGATAGACTAGCTCTCCCAAGGAACTTTCGTTGTCGCTGCGGGTCTTCTTTTTCTTCTCTACTGGACCCATAGGGATTGAAGAAAGCGGAAAATAGAAGAAGACTTACACTTGGAGACGGGGCGCAGTAGCAAGACGAGCAGTAGGAGAAAGAAGGTGTTTGGGAGCAGATAGGACAAGGAGGCAAAAGAGTGTCGTTGCACCCACTTTTATAGGGAGAAGTCGTCCATCTATGAACAATGAGAGGGCAGTACATCAGCGGTGCTGATTAGACATCCCGAGAAGCCACCATCCTTTACTGCCATCGTTTCGTATGACCCACGACGCGTATCAGCGAGAGATCGCCGCACAAAAAAGGATGGGGCACGTGGTAAGGCCACATTCGCCAGACGACCGGGTCACCATTAAGAAACTCTATGCCCCTTTAAAGGACTTTGGGTAGCCGTCGGGGCGTCGCCTCGAAATTCGTGAAAATGAGGGACGTATTCAAAGAACTATCCACGGTCTCGGGGTGCATGGGCTGATTCCTAGGACCCAGAAGGCCGCCAGCAAAATGGTAAAAGATATAGTGGTCACCTGGATACAGCTTCTTCATCACAACACTAGTCTAATCAGTCAGACACACTTCCTTCGATCAAACTTGAAGGGAGGGACTTGTGATGGGGTTGAGTACCCCGTGGCTAGCACGGGGACTGAAGAAGCTGTGCGGCAAGAGCTACCGAGTCGGAACGGCTCTCTGGTCGGGATGCCCGAGACTAACTCGAATAGGCATGACCCTGAGGATAGCTCCAGAGGGGCACACCCCCGAACTCACCTCGAAGGCCGGTCCCTGAGATCACCTCGGGAAGATTAACGCTCCCCGGGCCAAACAATCATGAGATCACCTCGGGGTAGCAGAGCCCAAGGAGCACTCAACTTCAAGTAGTCGTCCGTTTTCCTCGCATCGGTGGATCATCGTCATCCATTATACGGAGTAATCGCGACCCGTGATTCGCGACCATCAAAGCCTTAATCATCGCAACGACCCCAGATTGAAGAGTCGTGAAGACCGTTACCAGGATGATCCAATAACTGATAATCAGGGGGAACGTGGCAAAGATCATGGAGATGTATGAAGGCAGCCGCTGCAGGTATAAAAGTTACTCCAATCCCTCCGGTAAAGAGGTTACGCATTCTTTACTACTCGCATATCTTCTTGCCTTCTTTTCATCTCCTTCGTCGAGGTACTGACTTGAACGTCGTAGTGGACTCCGCTGGACAAACTCCGGCGTGTTTCCTAACGCTCGTGTTAATCTCGCAGGGTGTTAAGTTCCTCCTCTAATGTCAACGTCCACGTGAGTTGAACTTTGATGACTGGACATCAATGTCGATTCCTCCCGAAACATTAATCTTGCAAAAATTTGGCTGAATGATGTTAAAATGCTTGAGATGCCTTTTTTTCATGTATTTGTATAATTTTTTTAATAGTCCAAATTTCTAAAGTGGATGTAATTGGCAGAGAATTAGATATTTTTTTTATATTTTCTTGGATGAAGGAAATAGGGTGAGTTCCCTCTTCCCATTAAAATAATTGGGAGAAAGATTTTTTTTATTATTATTCATTAATTCCCTCTCGTTGAAAAAATCTCGTTAATTTTTTTTTAACGTGTCCGTATTTAGACGTTCACCGTATTATTTTATAAAAATACGATAAGATATATAACCTAATCGATTTGTATCATGCTTAATTGGGGAATAAAAAAAATTAGTGGGCACAATCCAAATACTTTATGCCCTACCAATTGGGCGTTGTAATTTTTTTATATTGCCCAACTTAATCTATTGGGAATGCCTTTAGTCGATTGAAATTTATTTTAATTGTTATTGTAACGTCTTATGCTCAATCAATTGCGCATTATAATTGTAAGTACCCCTGGTTGATTTTGATGTGATCAACCGATTTAAGTTAGGTCCTGGTATGATTAATCCCTCTGCTAAGTGTGCAGGAGCTTAGGTACAGAGGAAGTCGAGCGTAAGACGTAGCGGACGAGAAGGATTGTGCGGGGAAGTGACCCGACGGGCTCGGTACAATCCGAGGGACGCAGAAGCTGCGGAAGAGTACGCCGATGGAGCGAGAAGGACGCACGCGGTGTCCGAGGGACGAGAAGCCGGGAGGAAGGATGCTCGAGGGGCGAAAGGCCGGAGTCGGGTTCGGGTGAGCCTAACTCCGATTGGCCGGAAATCACCCAGAAGACGAAGAACCAAAAGACTGGTCAGTTTGACTATGTCAAACAAAGCGCTCGAAAAAAGAAAAATATAATTACTGCTAAGAAGAGTCGATCCCAAGACCTCACCTAAGAGGTGTTACCATGATTACCAGTTGGGATAGCAATTATTGATATTAAGAGGCTGCCGATGATTCTACTTGAAGATGATAACATCAAAGTCTAAAGCAGATGATAAAGTCTTAAAGGATAAAACCTTATCCTTGAATCAGATCCAATGGATGCAGTTTAATCTCATCCAAGATCAACCATCCAGATTAAATCCATGGATCAACGGCCAAGAGAAAATTCCTCAACAATCAACAATCCAGATTATTCTCTTAGGCTATAAATAGGCTTAGAGTTTCAACTTTTTTATTCATTCAATTAATTCAATTCTATTGTAACTCTCTCTATAGTCTAGGTGCTTTTATTGTAAGGCTTCTCCGCCACAAGGAGATTTTAATTGAGCGTCCATTGCCTTGGAAGCAACATTCTTAGTTGCGACCAAGTTATTTTTTAAAAGACGAGTGTCTTCCATTTCATATTTCGTTTCCGTCTATTCACCCCCCTCTAGCCGGACCAACCCGATCCAACAAGTGGTATCAGAGCCAAGGTCGCCGCAGAAGGACTAACCGCCGACTGCAGCAATTTCAAAAAAATGGTTGGAGCCGTAATCTACCCGTCGAAGTTTGAGGGGGAGTTCGCGATGTGGAAGCGCCGAATGCAGGTATTTTTTAAAACTGATATTGAATTGCTAATAATTATGAAAAATGATTTTTCAGTTCCTAAAGACAACAACGGCAAGGATAAAGAAATAGAGTCATGGACCAAGAAGGAGAAATCAGACTTTGAAGCAAATGACAAAGCTGAGTTTCATCTACTAGCCGTTCTTCCCGCGCAAGAAGTTAACCGCATCGAGAATTACAACTCGACAAAAGAGCTCTGGGAAAAATTCCTGGAATTGCATGAAGAAAATAATAAGAAATCAGACATCGCCGCATTGAACATAAGGATGATCCAACTCGACGATGAGTCCTCATCAGAAGAGTCGGAAGGTCAAGAATACACGGGACTTGCGCTGATGGCAAATCATCAAGAAGGGAGCACTGATGAAGGGGGAGAGACATCAGAAGAAAGCGACGACGAAAGAGGAACCTCGCTTTTTGAAAGCGACCCGGTAAGTGAGGTTTGTTTTCTTCCTCATGATCAATTATATGCAAGAGTTAAAGCCTTACTCAAATCTAATTGTAGATTAGAAAAAGAAAATTTGAAATTAAAAAATGAATTGACACTTACTTCCTCTTTTAAAATTTTGAAAAATGAAAATGATAATTTGAAAAACTTAGTGCAAAAATTAGAACTTGATATTGCATATTTACACCAAAAGAAAAATAGCTTTCCTAATAATTTAAATTGGCATTTTAAAAATCATAAGGGTCAATTTAAAAAAGTGCCCAAAAGCTATATTCCGCCTAAGTTTTTAATTAATCCTGTAGACAGAAACTTATTTTGGGTTCCGAAATTTATTTTAAACTAATAAATTTTTTATTATTTATGTGCAGAATTGTTTTTTCAAAAATTATGTTTTTTTGTGCACAATTATGTTATCCATCTATTGAAAATTTTTCAAAAAAAATTCAAATATTTTTTTATGATTTTCTGCTCGAAATTTGAAATTTATTTTCATACATGCAATTTTTTAGGATTCAGATATAGTGGAAAGAATTCATTATAATTTTTTTTCATCTTTTCAAAGCATTTTTCGAATTTTTAAAATTTGTTCCTCAAAAACTCTTAACTGTTGCTTTTTCATTTATTTTTGGTCTTGACCAACCAATTTAAAGCTCAAAATTTTTGTCTAACTCATATCTTCATCTTCGACTTTGACAAAAATATTCAGATTTTTTTCATAGATGTTCGATTTTTTATGAATCATTTATTGAAATCTATTTTTTCAATATAAATGGAATTAACTTCGAAAAAAATATGCCATTTTAAATTTGAAAAATTTGTGGCAATGCGATTTTTTCACTTAGAATATTTTTTATCGCACTCAAAAATTTTTTCTTCCCTAATTATATTTCTCCATTTTTTGATATGATCAAAGGGGGAGGAATAATATTAAGTTAAGGGGTAGAATTTTAATTTACTCAAAATTTAAGTTTTTTTTGAACTTAAACTGTTTATATTATTATGCATGTTTTTTTTTTATTTTGTTTACCCTAACTTAACTCGGATTGATGCACATCAAAAAGAGGGAGATTGTAAGTACCCTTGGTTGATTTTGATGTGATCAACCGATTTAAGTTAGGTCCTGGTATGTTTAATCCCTCTGCTAAGTGTGCAGGAGCTTAGGTACGGAGGAAGTCGAGCGTAAGACGTAGCGGACGAGAAGGATTGTGCGGGGAAGTGACCCGACGGGCTCGGTACAATCCGAGGGACGCAGAAGCTGCGGAAGAGTACGCCGGTGGAGCGAGAAGGACGCACGCGGTGTCCGAGGGACGAGAAGCCGGGAGGAAGGATGCTCGAGGGGCGAAAGGCCGGAGTCGGGTTCGGGTGAGCCTAACTCCGATTGGCCGGAAATCACCCAGAAGACGAAGAACCAAAAGACTGGTCAGTTTGACTATGTCAAACAAAGCGCTCGAAAAAAGAAAAATATAATTACTGCTAAGAAGAGTCGATCCCAAGACCTCACCTAAGAGGTGTTACCATGATTACCAGTTGGGATAGCAATTATTGATATTAAGAGGCTGCCGATGATTCTACTTGAAGATGATAACATCAAAGTCTAAAGCAGATGATAAAGTCTTAAAGGATAAAACCTTATCCTTGAATCAGATCCAATGGATGCAGTTTAATCCCATCCAAGATCAACCATCCAGATTAAATCCATGGATCAACGACCAAGAGAAAATTCCTCAACAATCAACAATCCAGATTTATTCTCTTAGGCTATAAATAGGCTTAGAGTTTCAACTTTTTTATTCATTCAATTAATTCAATTCTATTGTAACTCTCTCTATAGTCTAATGTGCTTTTATTGTAAGGCTTCTCCGCCACAAGGAGATTTTAATTGAGCGTCCACTGCCTTGGAAGCAACATTCTTAGTTGCGACCAAGTTATTTTTTAAAAGACGAGTGCCTTCCATTTCATATTTCGTTTCCGTCTATTCACCCCCCTCTAGCCAGACCAACCCGATCCAACAATAATTTCTTAATTGATTAGGATTTATTTTAATTAATATCGCAACATCTAAAATCAAATCGTTTCAGGGATCGATTCGAAATGTAATATAGTATTTATTTTAAATAATAATTATTTAAATTATAAAAAAAAATATATTATTTAATATAAAATAAAAATAAAAATGAATGAATATGTGAGAAAATAAATGAATATAAAAAAATAAAAAAATAATATAATATACATTAATATTATTATTTTTATTAATGTATATTATATTAATAAAAATTATAATATAATATATATTATATTATTATTCTTCCGAGCGGCTTGTGCCTTTTCCACATTATATATTTGACAACCTTCCCAAGTAAACTGTCGAAGTCCTTCGACGATTTTCTAATCAGCGAGCGAAAGAAGTCTCCCTCCTGTAGTCTTTGGGAGAAGGCGCTGATCAGCACCTTGGGTGTAGCGGTCGGCATATCTAGTGTCACTCCGTGAATCTTTTGATATAGGCCTAGAGCGATTCCTTCGGGCCCTGCTTCAGCGCAAACAGGTTGAGGCTGGTCTTGTGGTGCCTTCGGTTGTGGAGAAGTGTTGGAGGAATATCCTCCTAAGCTCCTCAAAGCTCGGCACCGACCTGTTGGGAGTCGGTTGAACCACCGTTGAGCTGGTCCCGAGAGTGTCGTTAGGAAGGCTCGACACTTCACGCCCTCGGGATACTGATGTAACAGGGCCACGCTCTCAAATTTCATGAGATGCTCCTCGGGGTCAGTTGTCCCAGCATACTCCGGGATGGTGAAGAACCGGAGGTGCTTGGGCACTGAGTCTTCGAGGATTTGCGAGGAGAAAGGGCAGCGTACCGGGATGACCGGGAGCGGGCCAGCTGGTGCCTTTCCCTTGTTCGGGAGCAGTTTGTGCGTCTGGCTGGAAGCGGACGCCTCGACGGAAAGTGAATGAGCCTCATCGTCCCGGGCTCGGTAGAAGGCGGCAGGGAATGGGACCGAGCCTCCTTCTGGACGGGCGACGTTTCCCCAACCTCCCGAGTGGCCAAGCGCCGAAGGTTCAGGAAATCGAGCCACCGAGCTGCCAGCCTGCAAAGGTCTCTGAGGTGTTTTCTGAGCTCGGGCAGCCAACAGGAGCTCATATTCTTCAGCAGTGAGGGTCACTGTCACTCGGTTGGGATCTTCCATCGTACACTCTCGATCAGGCTGAAAGTCCCTCCTTCTAGCGCCAAATATGATCCTGTCGCAAAGTGATGTGGACTCCCAAGAGCGAAGCCGACCCGAGTGTTGCTGACGCTGGCTCCGATCTGCAAGAAAATGACCGTTAGCAAACCCGCCGGGAAAATTCCCCAGCAAGACCCTCCGACGGTCAAGTCAGTCTCCGGTGGATAAGCAGAAAGTAATAGAACGGTGGAATGAAAACACTATCACACGTACCTACGAAATTGAATGAGGAGGAGCGTATATTGCTGAGGGAACTAACAACTTCTACCCTCCTTCCCACCTCTGCCACCCTTTGTCTTATGCGGGGGCAGGGTAAGGTGTCTCATGTGGGGGCAGGGTAAGGGCCGCTGTCAGTTCGTCGACTGGCGCCATCCAGGGTTGATCGGTCTGATCCAAGCATGGGTTGTCGTGGTACGGGATGTAAGGATATGCAGGAGAGTACAGTGTCAACGGATCATACTGTGTCAGACGAACATATTGTGTCAGCGAGATATCCGTGATTCGGGCAGGGATGACGTCAGGCCTGAGCCGACCTGCACCGACTTCCGCACAGTCCTGGTCAGTAAGAGGTCAGGGAGCAAGTATTTTACTGCGAAACGACAATACCGAGCCAAAGCGCTGACCGACCACCCCGAGTGAAGCTGGGTCATACAACCGATATCCTTCTGCGGGGGACAAGATACTTTCCGAGTTGAGAGGCGCTCGGACATGGCTTATCGACCTTGACTCCGGGTCAGGTGGTTACGGCGGAGGGAGACTACTGACTGAAAACTACTCGGATGCGGTTCGGGTGCCCTTTGGTAGTTGGTATGCCACTCGGGCACTTGACACTCTCCCAGGAGATCGGGTCGAGGTACATCTACTGGCCGCTCAGTCGAGTACCCCAGGCCAAGAGGGCCTCTGGGCTTATGACCCTGTTAGCTAAACTAGTCTACTCGCACTTAGTGGGTTCGACCTAGTCTTATACTGGCCGTCCGAGTTACACGTGAGCTAGATCGGGATCAATATTTATTTAATATAAAATAAAAATAAAGATGAATGAATATATACGAGAATAAAATGAATATAAAAAATAAAAATATTAAAATTATATATATATATATATATATATATATAACATTTGAATTTTATATTTTTTTTATCTAACGGTGAGTATTATAATGTTTAACAAATAACTTTGATGCGCCATACGTAACTCTGTTCAGAACCGTAACTATGTGCCAAGCCATACGGAATCCGATCAATGAGGGACGCGTCGAACCTTCCAGAAGCGCCCTGGGGCACTCAAGCCGGCCATAAAAACCCCAGAGCAGGCGTAGCGAAACACCTCGGAGGTTAGGTTTTAGGCGCCGCCGTTGTGGTAATTCTCCGTCCGCCCACGAACTTGTTGACAATTCCTTTCATGTTACTGGTCGATATCCATTGTTCTGTTGTGGATCTCGATTCTAGCAGTCTCCTCCATCATTTACCGTCGATCTTCTAGATTCCACATATTTTTTTTGATTGTTTTGTTCATTCTATTTGTGAATTAAATCGGTGGCATTGTCGAATCGATCTCTATTCTGCTTTCGGGATCTCGATCTAGCGCTTTGCTCCGTCTTTTTCCCGTCGGATCTTCTAGTACTGAGGTTGTGAATCAAAGGCGCACCCTTTGGCTGATGTACAGTCGACTAAGCCAATCCTAGATCTGATTCAGCAAGCTGCTAACAACGCTAGATCTGATTTAAATCGGTGGCATTATCGGATCCATCCTTCTTCTTCGTTGACTCCATCACGCTTTCATTGATTTTGTTTTTATCGCTTGATAACCCTTGTTCTTTGGCAATCTCCGTTCTTCTTACGGAGATCTCGATTCCTTTGTCATTCTCCGTATATCTTCTAATTCTCACGCTTTGTCAGTTATATGATATCAGAAACATTAACTTGTCAGTTATTAGCCTTATTTTTTACGCAATGTGTTTTGTCGAACTAGACCATGTCACTTGTGTTTATTTGTCTCATAGATTTCCTTCTTGAAAGAATGGTAAAGTTTCGCAAGTTTAAATTATTTCCTATCATTGGTTTAATTTCAATAAGATTCTTTATTTGGTTTTGGTCTTCTTGATAATCATTTTCTTCATATTCGAACTCAAGAAACATCATTCGTTCTTGTTTTGTTGATGCATGCTTGAGTCATGAAGTATTTGAAATGGATTATGATAGATATAAGCCCATTTTGCTGTACCAATAGCTAAGAGTATGTTTTTAATTATTATTATTTTTTACTTCAATATTTCCAATGCCTGATTTAATAAGATTCTCATTCTGTCTTGTGTTTCTTTGACGCTGCCATGCAATCAAATGAAGGACAGTGTGAATTAAAGTGTTTCCTAGTTTCCAGTTATTATTTAATTTAGCATTTCCTATAATTGCCTCATTTTAAGGAGATTCTCAATTTGTTTTGTGTTTTCTTTGATCACTCCTTGCAATCAAATGCAGGATAGTGTGTATCGGCGTAATGCTTCTTTACAATGCATTTCCTGCCGAAAGTGTTTCCTGCCAGAGCAATCCGGGGCAGATGGGCAGTTGAGACGAACCCTAATTTTTAATCGGGTGTCTCGACAATCATTTTCCTCATATTCCGAACTGCTAACATCATTGGTTTTTGTTTGTTGATCTTTTGGTATTTGATGTTTCTTTCACTTTAATTGACTAAGACAAACTCTCATAAGACAGCTTTATAATGCCTTTTTTATGTGTCTTTCCTTGCCAAAGTGGGGGTTTGTTTTTTGCGGCAAATGGGCAACTAGGAGCGCCATTGATTATTGATGTTTCTTTTCAGCAAGTTATTTTTCAATGAATAATGGTATCATATCAATACGTCTTTTTGGCACACTGTTTATGTGTTGATTTTAATCTGATTCTTCATATGTTTTGGCTTTAACTGGCTGATTTGTGCAACTCAAGGCAGGAAAGTGTGTATCGGTGTAATGCTCATCTACAAAGCATTTCTAGCCGAAAGTGTATCCTGCAATAGTGATTTCTGGGGCAAATGGGCAGTTGGGACTAGCTCTAATTTTAATGCAGTTGTCTCGACAATCATTTTCCTCATATCTCTCAACATCAGTGGTTCTTGTTTGTTTTTCTTCTTTTTTTCTTGCTATGGTATGCGTTTGAGACCATGGATGGAATGGTCATGTAGAACGTACATGGCTTCCCTACTTGTGATACTGTTTTTTTTTTCTTATATAACCTCAAGTATATATTAGATTTTGATGTTTATACTAGATTCAACTGACCCTATTTGTAAAATTCCAATCTCTCTGGGCTTATATTTTAGTAATTGTTCATCCATTAAAAATTATCTAATGTTTTAAGGACTCAATTGAAATCATTGGGGGTGATATCTTATATAGATAATTAAATTATAGGGGATATTTCATCCCAACAAGATATTTTATATTTGCTGAATTAATTTTAAGATTTATCAGAGCAAATATAATTTTTAGATTTATTAGATTAAATACTTACGTGTAAGTATTAATTCAGTCAACTCACGGCATCTATAAATTTGAGGGCAGGGCGTTTTAATATAGACTTAATATTTATATAAGTTTTTGTAGGGTTTTTGAAAATAAAATTATTATATAATAGAATTTATATTTATAATTTTAATTAAATCTCGAGTGTCAAATAATTATTTAAGAAAAATATTTTCTAATTTATTGTGGAGGGTGGACTTAGCATGTTTTATTATTCAAAAGGATTGTTTATTAGTGATAATATAAATAAATAATCTTAAATTAAGATTAATTATTTAATCAATATAACAAAAATCTTTGGCCGTCTATTTCTTGATGCAACTCTATTAGGAATTTTTAAATTTTTTATCGGGTAAGTACAGTAAAATTAATCTGATTATGCTCAATTTTGCATTTTGCTGATGAAATCTTATAATTAAAACTTCTTTTTTGAATTTATGGTGTGATATATTAGATATATTTTTTAATATTCTTATGGATATTTTTATCAATTTTTATTTATTTTTTTCAAAGTAATGAGTTGCATACTGTAGAACCGATATTAATAGATAAGAATTTTAATATTTAAAGTCGTCGATTTAGTCGTCGGATTGGTTACGATACTTTGGTCAAACATTTGTATTCGTTTTTGTTCATTTATATTTAAAAAATATATCATTGGAATATTTAATTAATAAAATTTTTTAAAGTAGATATAAATTTTTTTTGGGGATATTTTCTAACTCGCAAATATGATTGATTGGTCTGATAAACGGCTGACTTGTAACTTGATCTGCCAGCTCTATTAATATTGGTAAGCCTCCGGGACTCTGATGCAGCGATAAGGTACAGCGATAAGGTGATTAGTTATTATCTCAGATATTTTCAATTTGATCTCCAGTTATGGCATATTAGTAGGAATTTTTTTTTTTTCAAATGAGACATGAAATCTGAGACGTTGGGCTTTTAGACCACCCACTGCGAGTGCTTTTTGATTTACTTTGATTGTCGGTGGGAAATTTTCGTGAGGTCGAGCCGATCGCTGGAGGTTGGAAAAACCTCTTTAATCATTTTTTTCTATTAATATTGGTAAACGCTTTCGAGGCTATGGTGTAGTGGTAGAGTGATTAGTCGTTATCCCTGATATCTACGATTTGATCTCTAGTTATGTCGTATTTGTAAGAATTTTTTCTTTAAATTGGGTATGAATCTTTAGACGTTGAGCTTCTAGATCGTCCACCACGAGCGCTTTCCGATTTACTCTGACAGCTTGTGGAAAATTTTTGTGAGGGCGGGTTGGTCGTTTGAGGTTGGAAAAACTTCGTTAATCATTTTTTTTATTAAATTGGTAAATTCTTCGGGGTTATGGTGCAGTGGTAGGATGATTAATTGCTATATTAGGTATTCGTGGTTCAATCCCTAATTTATATTTTTTTGCAAGAAATTTTCTTCCAAATGGGATGTAAATTCTGTGACGTTGATCTTTTACATTGTCCATCATGAATGTTTTTTTTATTTATCCTAGTGATCGATACATTTTTTTTCATATGACATGAGCTAATTATTTTAGATTCGTTTCTTATCTGATCCAATATCTATTAATATTGATAAAATAAAAAAAATATTTTTCCACGTGATAGTCAAAAATGTTTTTTCTAATAATAAAGTGTTAGTCACAAACTTAAATGATTTTACTTTTTGTTATGATTTTATCATTTATTATAATTGAATTTGAAGCGTTAGCCACAAATGTAAATAATTTTACGTTTTGCTATATTTGAAGTGTTAGAACTTAGATACAAATATATCCTTTTTCTTTTTCAGATTGTGCATGCACCATGTTATTAATATGTTGGGATACCAAATAGCATACGGGGAAGAGACTACAGAATCAATATAGGTAAAAATGCTCATATTTTTTTATTAATTCTTTTTTAATTATTAAATATTTCATTTTTCAATGCCGAAATATTAGATTAATTAAAATTATTTTGAAAAAGAAAATAATAAAAATAATATATTTATTTGTTCAAAGTGAATACTCTAATCGATTAAATTTTTTATTTTCTTAAATGGAAGATTTTTTATTTTCAAAATATATAATCGGATATTTCAACATATCTGATTTGATTAAGGATTCATATTTAGATTTGAAAGATGATTAAGGATTCATATTTAGATTTTGAAAGAGAGGAAATAGTAGAAAACTAGAAATTGAAAGATTTTTACTAGATTGATAGACGATAGGAATTAAAATGTTTTTTCTAGTTTGATGATTTCTTTTAAATAAAAAGTATATTTTTTCTTTCAGATTTGTGTTGATTTCAAAATAGTTCAAATTATATATATAAATAAATAATTATATATATATATAAATAATCAATGGCTCAAAATATACTGAATTGTATAGAACATTTTGAAATAAAATATAAATTATAATCTTATAAACTCAGAAGGTTACGGAATTAAAAAAAAATTACCATGCGATCTATAAAGAGCAATATTAAAATAATAATAGATTATAATTCATACTAAAAATAATAAAATTATAAATAATGAGTTAAAAATAGAAAAAATTTACTTTCTGAGCTTAAATTTCATAATTTTTCAAAACATTAAGAAAAGAATCAAATTTATAAAAAAAAACAATTCCAATCAAATTTTTTGGATGGGAATGAATGAAAAAGTTTTTCTTTTTTTTAAAAAAAAATCAAATCTCAAACTTTAGTTCTTTTCGAAATTCAAATTTCCTTACTATATATAAAAAGATTAAAATATGGATCATCCCAATCAAATTACTTTTTTTCTATCAAAATTTAGTATATATATGTTATCACTTTGAGAGCTAGAATTAAAAACATGAGAAGTTAGTGTTCAGTATTCTGATTAATAATTATCATGATTTATCTTTTTTTATTAGTCTTGAAAAGGATTGATAGGGGCGTTGAAATGAATGAATAATTTTTTTTTTTGTCATCTTCTATCCAATCAAAATTTAGATGAAGAAAAAATTAAAAACCATGAAAAAAAGAGAATAGATTAATCTTGTGTTAAATCCAAGAAAAAAAATAAAAAAAAAACACGATTATGCGAGATTTGAAAGTAAAAAGAAAAAAAAAGATGAAAAACAATAAATCTAGAGGGCAAGAGTGCAAGAAACTAAAAGTTCAAGTGAATAATAAAATATAATAATAATTTCAATTTAGTTTTAGTTTTTTTTACCGCATCTCCGGCCCCTGAGCACAATAAAACAATTGATAGCTTATCCGTTCGTCTAATATATTACCAAACAAACTATTCATTAAAGAATAATGTTTCAAGGATAAGTAAATGTGAAAAAGGAGAAAGAAAAAGAATAAATTAGTTATGATTTTTATCTCGAATCAATATGTTTTAAGAATTAAACTTATGGAAAGAAGTAAATAGAATTAGCTCTTACCTACGTCATGTGATGCTTGGGTCGCTGCAGTGGCTGCATCATGGTCATGAAATGCAAGAGCCTTTGTGTTAGGGCAGGAACAACGATTGGCGCATCGCGCGCGGCAAGGCAGGAGCAAGTCGTAGGGGTGGTACGAGTTGGTTGCGTGAGCCGCAGTGGCTGCGCAATGGGATTGTGCTGGTGGATGCGATAGGAGAGGCGAACAATAGAGAAGAGAAAAACGGAAGAGCTACTTATTCAAGATTTATTATCGCCGTAGATATCGCCTTGCCCCACGGGAGAGAACAAAAAACTCAAAACCTTAAAAAAAAAAATTGGCTGGGCAACAGCACTAGGCTATAGCCCATATTAACATGATAACATCTGAGAGTTTAGCTAAATGTCAAATCTTATAAAAAAGATAAGATCCATTTACAACGTGATTAATGCGATTGATCCTGTCGACAAGCGAAGATCAGTTTTCCTTCGGATGACTCAGTCTAACCAAGACGACCCGGTCCACTGTCACTCGGGGGTCGGGCTCGTGCTCAAATAGGGATAAGGCTCGAGTCACTCGGCTCAGACCAAAATGGAGTTCACAAAGTGGTAAGGTTGATGGTTGCAAATGGCAGCAAACCCCTCTTTGGAGCCCCAAGGGGGGTTTATATAGGAGAGGGGAAGCTCTCTGTCTTGTCAGAGCTGTCATGTCTCATTAAGGAATGGTCAGTTGGCAGACTGAACTAATGGCAGCCTTAGCTGCTCTGTGAGACTGCCACAGCCGCCTGACAGTCTGTCCAGGTTGTCCCCTTTGACCCCATTAATGTTGGCGGCTCTGTCATGATTATGTCAAAAATCCTCTTCTGACAATGAGGAGATTCGGATGATCTTTACTACTGTTGCAACCCTTCACTCACTCTAGGTCGGCCACCCTGGGTTTGTCACTCTGGGTCGGCCAAGGTCGGCCACCCTGGGTTTGTCACTCTGGGTCGGCCACCCTGGGTCTGTCACTCTGGGTCGGCCACTCTGGGTCAGACACCCTGGGTCTGTCACTCTGGGTCGGCCATCCTGGGTCGGCCACTCTGGTCGGCCACCCTGGGTCGGCCACTTTGGTCGGTCACTCTGGGTTGGCCACCCTGGGTCTGTCACTCTGGGTCGGCTACCCTGAGTCGGCCACTCTGGTCGGCCACCCTAGGTCTGTCACTCTGGGTCGGCCACCCTGGGTCGACCACCCTGGGTCTGTCACTCTGGGTTGGCCACCCTGGGTCGGCCACCCTGGGTCTGCCACTCTGGGTCGGCCATTCTGGTCGGCTACTCTGGGTCTGCCGCTCAGGGTCGGCCACTCGGCCAGTCGAGGTCGGCCACCCTAGGTCTATCACTCCGGGTCTGCCGCTCAGGGCCGACCACTCGGCCAATTGAGGTCAGCCACTCGGCCAATCGGGGTCGGCCACTCGGCCAATCGGGTCGGCCACTCGGCCAGCCGGGGTCGGCCAGTCGGGGTCAGCCACTCGGCCACTCGGCCAGTCGGGGTCGGCCAGTCGGCCACTCGGGGTCGGCCAGTCGGCCAGTCGGGCTCAGCCACCCTGGGTCTGTCACTCTGGGAGACCCCGCCTGGGAGGCCTATTACTTACCGAACACTCATGAAGAGATCTGACAAAACGCTTCTGCTTTATCCCGACTAAACTTTCCCGACCGGTGATCCCCGACCGCTAAAGTTCTCGGTCGGGTACGTCTGCTCGGGTGCCACTGATTGGGCCCCGTCTCAAGTTGCTTCGAATCCTGATCCTCTTAGCCAGATCAGTATCTAGCGCACTAATCCGATACTGAACCCGACCCACTTTGTCTGACCCAGATCCAATCCGACCGGGCCCCTAATCAGCTCCAAAAACTTACCCGACCGGATCACAAGCCTCCCCTTCAAGTCTAGTCGAAGGAGGCGTCAAGTCCGACTGACTAGGCTGCTTGCCTGGTCGGATAAACCCTACTTTCGCACCCCTAACCCTCATTACGGCCTCAAGATCTTTATCCTTAAATGTCGAGTCCTCTGTCAAGTCAACCATCAATGCATCTGCCACGCGTTTATCTCCCCGGATCACATATCTTCCCTTCAAGTCTAGTCGAAGGAGGCGCGAGTCTGACTAACTAGACTAAATCTAGTGGTTTGACTTATTCCACCCGTACTTTCCATCCTGGAATTAGGTTGGAATGGATCTCTTTTGATGGAAGAACAACCAATCAGAAGTCACGGGTTGGATTTCACCCAGTTAATCAGTATTTCATCCCTCGGAATGTCGCCGCTAGAGTATTTAGTTATGTCAAACGAGCAATTGGATCGTGTTGGACGAGTGACAAATCTGTGTATGGCAAACCACTAAACATTTTTGCCGAACCAAGCAAATAGTTGTGAGTGCCACGCATGTGGCATAGAGCCGAGTAAACGACTAAGCAATGGCTGAGCAGGCAAGCAACTGAGTAGAGTGACTAATTGCCTTGCAAGTGGTAGAGCCGAATGATGGTGTGCCGAGCAGATGACATAGCAGAGTGGCTGAGTGCCAAGCTAAGTGGTTGAGTAGCTGAGTGCCGAGCAGAGTGGCTGAGTAGCTGAATGGCTCAGTAGCTGAGTGCCTAGCAAAGCGACTGAGTGCCAAGCTGAGTTGTTGAGTAGCTGAGTGCCGAGCAGAGCGGCTGAGTGCCAAGCTGAGTGGTTGAGTGCCGAGCAAAGCGGCTGAGTAGCTGAGTGCCGAGCAGAGCGGCTGAGTAGCTGAGTGTCGAGCAGAGCGGTTGAGTGCCAAGCTAAGTGGTTGAGTGCCGAGCAGAGCGGCTGAGTAGCTGAGTGTCGAGCAGAGCGGCTGAGTAGCTGAGTGCCGAGCAGAGCGGCTGGGTAGCTAAGGCGTGTGAACAATCACCTTTATAACTTGCTGAAGAGCAAGTGTCTCAATGTCGCTCGGGAGACCTTAATGGAGCGTGGGCAGCCATGTCTGGTCTGTCGCGAGGTCGATGGTTGTAGGGGAGCATGCCCATTTATAACTTGCAAAGGCAGGAGTCTGGACACCGTCTGGCTTATCCTGACCGAGCGTGGAACGCCACGCCCGACCGGGCCCGACTGAACGTGGAACGCCACGCCCGATCGGCGCCGAGTCCGGTGGGTGCGTGGGAGCACACTCACTTATAACTTGCCTTAGCAAGAGTCTGGACACCGTCTGTCTTACCCTGACCGAGCGTGGAACGCCACGCCCGACCGGGCCCGACTGAACGTGAAACGCCACGCCCGATCGGCGTCGAGTCTGGTGGGTGTGTGGGAGCATGCCCACTTATAACTTGCAAGAGCAAGAGTCTGGACACCGTCTGGCTTACCCTGACCGAGCGTGGAACGCCACGCCCGACCGGGCCCGACCGAACGTGGAACGCCACGCCCGATCGGCGCCGAGTCCGGTGGGAGCGTGGGAGCATGCCCACTTATAACTTGCAAGAGCAAGAGTCTGGACACAGTCTGGCTTACCCTGACCGAGCGTGGAACGCCACGCCCGACCGGGCCCGACCGAACGTGGAACGCCACGCCCGATCGGCGGCGAGTCCAGTGGGTGCGTGGGAGCATGCCCACTTATAACTTGCAAGAGCAAGAGTCTGGACACCGTCTGGCTTACCCTGCCGAACGTGGAGCGCCACGCCCGACCGGGCCCGACCGAACGTGGAGCTCCACGCTCGACCGGCGCCGAGTCCGGTGGGTGCGTGGGAGCATGCCCACTTATAACCTGCAAGAGCTGCCTTTTAGAAGCCTTGAGTTTCACTATCATGTTCACATGATACAATTACAAGGGTCACTCAACTCAACTTTCCTCACGATACAATTTTAAGTGTGTTGTACTCCAAGGGTTTCTCAGCATCTTTCCTTGGGCATCTTGATTCTTGCAAATAATAGGCTCCCGTCCCGAACTTCTCGATCACCAGGAAGAGTTCTCCCCATTGGGGGCTTCAGCTTGCTCACCTCCCCGACCGGTTTGACTCTCTTCCATACACGGTCGCCGACCTGGAAACTCCAGGGTATGACCTCTGGATTGTATCTTCGCTGCATCCTTTGCCGGTAAGCAGTGGTTCGGACCAATGCCCGATCCTGAATTTCCTCGATCAAATCTAGCTCTAGACGTCTCTTCGCCTGCCACAACAGCAAATTTGACCTCGTCCTCTTCGATCAGCGAGGAGCTCCGACAACTCACGATCGCCGAGCCTGCGAAGGAGCAGGCTCCTTCACTGGCGGTGCCTCCAATCGTCGAGCAAGGGCTCGAGGTGTCCAGATCGGTCGGATTTCGGCCCTTCCGGAAGGAAGTGCTTCGTTAGAGCTAATCATTTCCTAGTCGAGGTTGCTGACAATACTCTTTTCCACTATGATGTAAGCATATCGCCGGAATCAGTATCTAGAGTCACCAATAGGAAAATTATCTCCGAGCTTGTCAAGTTGAGCAAGGATAACGCCTTGGGAATGCGAATGCCAGCATATGATGGAAGGAAGGGCCTATACACGACCAATGCTTTTTCCTTTTGAGACAAAGGAGTTCTGTCGAACCAGCGCTGAGCGGGCCCTGCCAGGGTGGTCAGGAACGCTCGACACTTGATACCCTCCATGTATTGATACAACAAAGCTGTATTTTCAAACTTCATCAGGTGTTCCTCTGGATCTGTAGCTCCTTCATATTGTGGAATGGACAAGAGCCGGAAATGCTTGGGGACTGGCTCTTGTAGAACTTGTCTGGAGAAGGGGAACCCGGAATGGTCAGCCGGGGCTTGGCTGATAGGGGTCTTCCCTTTGTTGATTCTTGCTTGGCTGGAAGAGACTTCCACTGGGTTGGACTGTCCCGCACCCTCAGACGGGTCGAAGAGTGCTTGGTGGAAGTAGGGGCTCTCACCCGGGCGAACTCCTACTTTTGTGCCAACGCGAGCTGCCGGCTCGGAAGGAGCCTCCTGAGTCGAGCGAGCGACAGTCTTCTGCTCTACTGCCAATTTTTGCGCTTTAGCGGCTATCAGCAGATCAAGGTCTTCTTGTGAGAGAGTAACAGTCACCTTGTTGGAGTCACTCATCTTCGTCTTTCGATCAGGCAGATTCCCACAGACAGCACCAAATTTGATCCTGTCGACAAGCGAAAATCGATTCTCCTTCGGATGACTCGGTCCAACCAAGACGACCCGGTCCGCTGTCACTCGGGGGTCGGACTCGTGCTCAAATAGGGATAAGGCTCGAGTCACTCGGCTCGGACCAAAATGGAGTTCACAAAGTGTGGGGTTGATGGTTGCAAATGGCAGCAATCCTCTCTTTGGAGCTCCAAGGAGGGTTTATATAGGGGAGGGGAAGCTCTCTGCCTTGTCAGAGCTGTCATGTCTCATTAAGGAATGGTTAGTTGGCAGACTGAACTAATGGCGGCCTTAGCTGCTCTGTGAGACTGCCACAGCCGCCTGACAGTCTGTCCAGGTTGTTCCCTTTGACCCCATTAATGTTGGCGGCTCTGTCAGGTTATGATTATGTCAAAAATCCTCTTCTGACAATGAGGAGATTCGGATGATCTTTACTACTGCTGCAACCCTTCACTCACTCTAGGTCGGCCACCCTGGGTCGGCCACTCTGGTCGGCCACCATGGGTCTGTCATTCTGGGTCGGCCACCCTGGGTCGGCCATCCTGGGTCTGTCACCCTGGGTTGGCCACTGTGGGTCGGCCACCCTGGGTCTGTCACTCTGGATCGACCACCCTGGGTCTGTCACTCTGGGTGGGTCTGTCACTCTAGGTCGGCCACTCTAGGTCAGCCACCCTGGGTCTGTCACTCTGGGTCGGCCATCCTGGGTCGACCACTCTGATCAGTGTAACACCCCAAATTTGTCAATGTAAAAGCATGACAATGTATGAAAATGGTTACAATGAAATAATATAAATTTCATGCAATCGCATGTTATGAAATGTCATGAATACATGAAATATTATATTCATGAAATATTATTATTATGAAATATTAGCATGAAATATTATATTCATGAATATGGAATATTAAAAATATTATGAAATAATATTTTTGGAATATTATGAAATATTCTGAATTCATAAAATATTATTCATATTATGAAATTTCATGATGGGCTTGGTTTAATGGGCTTTGACATGGGTTAGTGCAAATTGTGATAAAAAGAAGAGCTAGAAAGGAGGAAGCAAGGATTGAACCTTGAACCTCCTAGTTGCACTCACCATGTCATAACCAATGAACCAAGCAATATTTCATGTAGAAGGAATAAGGAACATGCTTGTTAAGTGGGTAAGAGTGAAGAGACATGTCTTTTCATGAGAAAAGTATAAATAAGGGAAGTTGGAGTAACTTCCTTTTTCTTTCTTCTTCTTCCTTTTCTCTTCTCCACCGAAACCACCTTCTTCCCCTTCACTTCTTCCATTTTCGAAAATAGCATCCAAGGTTCTAACCCTAGGGCAATTGCAAGGAGGAAAGCCAAGTATCTTTGCCTTCTACCAAGACCAAGGAGTCTTAGAGGAAAAAAATTGAAGAAAAGGCTTCCACATACCCTTCGAGTGTAGGGTACCCTACGATTTTAAGGAGGTTAAAATCCAGCGCTAGGATGTAAGTATCCTCTCGCCTGCAGTATAATGGTTTGTGCATGTTTCCATTGTGTTCTTATTTTGAAAAAAATGGGAGTTCTCCCTTATAGGACTTTCGGCCACCACCCTTTCATGAGTCTTGGTTACTTCTTATTGCATGCGGAGATTCCTAGAAATTTAGGGTATATGTATATGTGGTTTATCCTAAATATTGTGAACAAAAATCTAGGGTTATGCCTTTGTATAGGTTTCGGCCAACACCCAAGGGAAGGACCTTGGTTACCCCTTTGATGCATGTGAAGATCCCTTGGAACTTAGGGTATATTTATATGATGTGTCCTTTCATTTTTGTGATAACAAAAGCTAGGGTTTAGGGCTTGTATGGGTTTCGGCCAAGGTATTGAAAAAGGGGCTAGTGAGAGTTGAGTTATCCTAGAAAACATTCATGCTTAGGGTATGGAATAATATTGTATACAAGGTGTTTGTATAATTGTATGTGAAGTTTGGATGACAAAAAAAAAATCTAGCCTAGCCTACTCTACAAGGTTTCGGCCAACCCTAGGGGAATTAGGGTTCGAGGTTGAATGATTTTCCTTATGATATATCCATGCTTAATGATATAAGTGAAGTGTTTGTAAGAATGCTTGAATGAATGCTTGGTGGGAAAACCAAATTCCTTACTGGTAACTTTCGGCCAACCCTAGTCCTAGAGTTGGGAAGTACTTGATGAAATCACGAAGCATGCTACTAATTATATGATATGAGTATAATGTATGTGACCTATCTTGTTAGGTATAAAAGCATGCCTTATAGCCCATGGGGCACCCTGATGATATGAACATGATGTGTTTGATGATATGCTTAAAAAGAGATACTCTATTGAAACTGGGATCAAGAGCACCCGAATGCGTGGTGTGTCCCTAGGGGATCAAGAGCACCCGAATGTGTGGTGTGTCCCTTAAAGATGTGACTAAGAGTACCTTTAGGCATATAAAGATATATATGAGTAATTGCATGATAAATTACTTTACTTTGATGAAAGTTGTGTATCCGACTCGGAAGGGGGTCGTTAAACAAATCCAATGTACATGTTAACTGAAGGTCATGACATTGGTAGGACGGAAGGGTCCTGCTCTAATTAGATTGGTGGCTCGCTACCCCAATCTATTAGGGAACGCGCATGAGGTGGTACTACAACTGGGCCCTAGATGATGATATGTATTTTTAAGTACTTACCTTTATGGAACTTTTTGAAAAGCATATTTTCCCATTATGTGATGATCTTGTTCTGTAAGTACTTAGAGATATTTGATGTGATGCTTATGATGCTTATAATCTTGTTCTATCTTGATTACTGAGTACATGATATGATGTATCGATATGGTTTTGCGAGTAGGCCCGGATTCTTACTAAGCATGTTTTGCTTACTAGTTCATGTTGTTTCTTATGCTGCAGATGGCGGTAAGAAATACTCGAACTAAGGAAGAGGCAGAGGGAAGGCTAGAGGATGTGTGTGGTGATGGCTCGGGAAAGGATGAAAGATTCTATCTACCTTAGTTTGTCTAGAATCTAACTGCTTCCGATAAAAGATTGAAATTGTATTACTATACTCTGAATATATGATGATTGTGACTACTCTACTGTGATTAAGTTAGGGATATGGAACCTATGTCATGCTAGATAATACTATCATTAATGTTTAAATTTTGTAGTATGCATGCTAAGTAAAATGCTAGATATTTACTAGTTTCTGTTCTTATGAATGCCTCTTTTGCATGTATCTAAGACTAGATAACTCTTGCTATATTCTTACTTGAGATTCCATGCTATAGTGTGTTAAATGATCTTCCTATTAAGTTGTAAATGCATGTAGATATAAAAGAAACGAAAATAAAACCTTGCTTGGTAAATTAGTCTTCAATAAGCATGTTTACTACACTTCTTGTTTGGTTATGCTTTGTTTGGATATACATGCTTAACATGATATATGAGATGAATGTATGGACCCGTAACCCCGCCTTTAGGGTAGATATAAGGTCGGGCGTTACAATCTGCCACCCTGGGTCGACCACTCTGGGTCGGCCACCCTGGGTCTGTCACTCTGGGTCGGCCACCCTAGGTCGGCCATTCTGGTCGGCCACCCTGGGTCTGTCACTCTGGGTCGGCCACCCTGGCTCTGTCACTCTGGGTCGGCCACCCTGGGTCGACCACCCTGGGTTTGTCACCCTGGGTCGGCCACCCTGGGTCTGCCACTCTGGGTCGGCCCCTCTGGGTCGGCCATTCTGGTCGGCCACCCTGGGTCTGTTACTCTGGGTCGGCCATTCTGGTCGGGCACCCTGGGTCTGTCACTCTGGGTCTGCCGCTCAGGGTCGGCCACTCTGCCAGTCGGGGTCGGCCACTCGGCCAGCCGAGGTCGGCCACTCAGGGTCGATCACTCGGGGTCGGCCACTCGGCCAGTTGGGGTCGGCCAGTTGGCCACTCGGGGTCGGCCAGTCGGCCCTCGAGGTCGGCCAGTCGGCCAATCGGGGTCGGCCAGTTGGGGTCAGCCACCCTGGGTCTGTCACTCTGGGTGACCCCGACCGGGAGATCCCGCCTGGGAGGCCTATTGCTTACTGAACACTCATGAAGAGATCTGACAAAACGCTTCTGCTTTATCCCGACTAAACTTTCCCGACCGGTGATCTCCAACCGCTAAAGTTCTCGGCCGGGTACGTCTGCTCGGGTGCCACTGATTGGGCCCCGTCTCAAGTTGTTTCGAATCCTGATCCTTTTAGCCAGATCAGTATCTAGCATACTAATCCGATACTGAACCCTACCCACTTTGTTTGACCCAGACTCAATTCGATCGGGCTTCTAATTAGCTCCAAAAACTTACCCGACCAGATCAGCGACATCATAAAACAATTCATTTGATCGCCTTAGGCCCATCTTATTTGATTACTTAATCGCATCATCAGACTGAATGCAATATAAGATCTAACATCTCAATCAACCTACTCTGACCACTCTAAATGATCGGCCAAATGACTCGTTCAGCCAATAGAAGTCAGTATAACTCAAAGATTAAAAAACTATGTTACACACGCGCGCGTAAGCGCGCGCGCCCCACACACACACACACACTATGCTACGATCGAGAACACGCCTGAATGTATGTGCCAGTGTTCTCAATTTTTTTTAATTTTTTTTTAAAATAATTCTTACTCTTATAATATAATTTATTAATATCTNCTTTTAATTTTCTTATCTCTTACTTTATTTTTCTTATGTGTTTTCCTTTCTCCTTTTAATTCCCTTCTTAATTTTTTTTTCTAATCCTAATTTTACCCTCAAAATCATCTACTATATGTCATTGTCATCACTACCCATATCGATATCGCCGCATGCTATTATTGTCAACACCGTCATTGTTTATGGCTAGTGTTGTCGTCGTCACTTCACTAATGCTCCACTGGCTACAACAAATACTTTTTGATTGAGATGAAATTTTCTTACTTCATTTTTCTTATTACGGATTCAAGTATCAGAAAAATATATAGCATTAATTTTTATGTGTTTATGTTTTTATTTGCTAGTCAAGTATGTTATTTGTTTATTTTCAATTTTATTTGTTATTTATTTTTGAATTGTTAGAAAAAAATAGTCATTAAATTAAATGAGTATATATCTAAAATATTATGCTAATAATTAATCAGGTAAAATAGCAATATTGAAGTATTTTAATAAAATGAAAGATGAATCTATTTCGAATAGGGTGTCTCTCCCTCAATCACTTCCTCTTTTTTCCTCTAGTATTTTTGATACTGAATTGAATGAGTTTGAGTATATATGAATGAAAGAAAGATTATATTTTTGAATTTAAATTTTTTAGTATTTGCATCCAAAATTTAGGCTTTTATGATATAAGTTAATATATACTAATGTTTAAAATTTTTTGAAAATCATCTCTTCTAATCTAAATTCCTATCTACGCCACTTACATTTCTCGTTGGCCTCAATATTTTATTTTTTTAGTAAATATTTTTTTAGGTAATATCTAATAAAATAAGAGAAATGATGCTCTCAGCGAATTTATATAGCGAAAGCGAATAGCGACACAGGTGGCGCCGACGTGTAAAGCTCCAGCCTGGATTTCTCTCTCCGAGCGAAAAACGCATAAGCGCCATTCTTTTCCACTTCGAAGCAGATGAAACGCAAGCCCTAACAGCAATCTCTTCCTTCCTCCCAGCGCCGCGCCCAGCCCTTTCCTCTTGCTTTCTCTCTCCGAGCGAAAGCCAGCGAAAGCCAAAGTGACTCTCTTTTCTCCCCAGCGAAAGGCAGAGGATCGCGAACCCTAGGTTACCTCTCTTTCACTTTCTCCCCAGCCGATTTCTCCCCAGCGAAAGGCAGAGGATCACGATCCTTGGTTACCTCCTCTCCTTCCTCCCAACGCCGCCGACTCTTTTCCCCTTCGACGCAGCCAAGAAGTCCTCCTCTCCTTCCTCCCAGCGCCTCGATTTCCATTTTCCTTTCCCCTTCGAAGCAGCGAAGACCTTCATTCCTTCCTCCCGGCGCCAAAGATTTCCCTTTCTCCTTTCCCCTTCGAAGCAGACGAGTGCCCTCGCCAACGAAAACAAGCTGACGAAAGCGGCTCCTTCCTCCCACCGCCAACGAAAGCCAAGGTAAAGTTGCAGAAATTTGCCCTTTCGAAAGAAGTTGTCTTTATCCTATTTCTTTTCCCTTTCGAAAGAAGTTGTTGCCCTTGAACTGCGATTTTTCTCACTGCGGGTAAACTCAAATTTCTGCAAATTTGAGTTGTCTCCTTCCCTTTCGAAAGAAGTTGTTGCAATTTCTTGTTGACGATTGATTATGAAACAAAGCCTGACATTGGGTTGCTGAACTTGCCAGTCTAATTGGTTCAATAGATAGGGACAAAGTAAAAAGTATTTAACTGTATACAGAGAACCAGTTTCTTTTGATCAATTCTTGGTTTTGACTGATTTTCCCAATTCAATTTATGCCATTGAACTTTGAATCTTGATCCTTGGTCCATTATTAACCATTCAATTTATTGTCTTGAATCAGACTTCTTTCAGATATTCATGAAGTTTTAATAGAAACATTCTACTGGATCTTTTATTCATGTGGGTTTTGGCATATTTGATGCTCAGCTATGTTCATCTATTCTGAATCTGTTGGTTCAGAAAGTTTGCATCCTGTTCTTGTAACTTTAGGAAATGTCTTATTTAAAACCATTCTGCGAAGGCATCCTATATTTTTTATGAGAAATGATGCTCTGAGTTAAAGCTATATCCTCAAATTCAATTCCTAATCTCATTTTCAGATCTTACTTTTTGGATTGAGTGACTCAAAAAAACAGAGCTTTCATGATGTAAACTCTTGTTTTCTTATTCTGTTGCATTGTTCCTTGTTATTGATAATGAATGATTAATGCTTCTGTATGCCAAGACTGCCCTTAGTTTGTTGGTAGATTATGTCAAGCATTATGCTATACCTTGACGTGTAAGCATAGTAGTTAACATAGCCTACTGCCTTGGGCTTCAATGATTGACCTATAGAATAACAATAGTTATAAGGTATATTGTTGCGATCAATGTAAAGTTATGTTCAATCTCTATGAATATATTTCATCAAGTTGGTGTTGAATACTTTGTTTTCTTTTTTTTCTTTTGCTTAACTAATGAAATTTTGAATATTAGGTTGCCATTTCATGGGATCATCAAGGAACAGCAGCAATCACAATGCCAAATTTGAAAATGTAACATGTAGGGAATGTGGACTAAGAGCATTGGTGTTAGTAACTAGATCGACCAAGAACCCAAGAAGACTCTATTATGGATGTAAGCATCATGGCTGGTTAAAGTGGGTGAACGACGTGGCTATGTTTGATGAAGATAGCAATAATATTTGTTTTAGGAGTTTGGCAAGAGTAGAGACAATACAGTCAAGGTTAGGGAGTCAACAAATTTCTGATCGTGGTCATAATCTGGGAAATTGGAATGATTCGAGAATTGTCATGGTATTAGTGATTGTGAACTTGATGCTTTTGGCTATGTATCTGATTTGTTTGTTAGTTCATCTAGTTAAGTAGTGGTTAACTAGTACTAGTATTGTAATGTGATAAAGAAATGTAATTCTAGAAGTACAATCTATTTAATGGTTGTAACTGAATTTTTAGCTATGTATCTGATTTTTTGGCTATGTATCAGTTAATGATATCTAAATTTTTGGCTATCTATCTGAATGGTATCATCCAGAATGAGGAATTCATTTTAGAGCCTCTTGATTATGATATGGAACCAATGGTATGATCAGTTAATTTGATTTTAAATATTTTATTTTAGTTTATAAAGATAGTCTGATTGTTGCTTTTGTTGTTATAAAGTTAGTCTGATTGCTAGAAATGAGCACTAAAATTTTTTCACATACTAATGTGTTTCCATGCTATAGATGATGACATTATACATACATTAGAATAATTTCTTCTAGCATAGTATATATGACTAGTCAGTAGTTACATTCCCTAAAACTTTCATCAAATTTTTATAGTGCTGACCGCTCCCAGTTAAAAACATTCTTGGAAGGTCAGTTCTACGCTACTGGCCCCCTTCAAAAATTTCAGAAACCATCAACGAGTGCACCAAATGCAGCCCATAGTGTGGCTCTGTTATCTCTAGAAGACATTCATTTGTTATTCAGAATGATAGAATTAACAATGCAGTCTATGCATCCTTCTGAAATTGCAAGAGTAAAACTACGGTTCTTTGGATGACTAAAGTGGATGTAGAATTGTATTGTAAATAGCATCATCATGTACATCTAGAACGGTTCCCTGTTTTTTGTGTGCGCTTTTGTCTATCCTGAGCTTATTTATGGGTAGGAAAAAGACCGGAGGTGAACTTGTTAAAAAAAAAATTATAGAGCCTCAAATATGGTGGCGTGATCATGCACTGAAGGGAAGTTCATGCACGGAATGGATGGGAAACATATTCATCTTGCATTAGAACTGCATTATTGAATACAAGAAAATTAGAGAGCATTAACAACTCAATCGTTTATAAGCAATACAATTTGTTTACAATCAATACGTCTAAAGAAGGCACTAACAACTCAATCGTTTACAAGCAATACAATATGTTTACAAGCAATACGTATAAAGAAGGCACTAACAACTCAATCGTTTACAGGCAATACAATTTATTTACAAGCAATCCGTATAAAGAAGACACTAACAGCTAGTAGATAAGCCGATCGATTTCGAAGCTCCCCAACAATGCTGATGCGCGCAATATCTGTAGCCATGGAGCCTTGCTTTCCATATCTAGCGACACCAGATATGATGATTGAATTTTCCTGCAATCGTTTGGAACAACCAACAAACACATCAACTACAAATGAATGGGAAAGAAGCATAAATCCAGAAGACCCTTTAATTCACATCCATTTTTGCTCATACTCTAATTCTAGCTTGCAACCTTTTGCATGATATTGCATCAAAAGTTTAAAAAGAGAACCTTATCCATATTTTAAGCATCAACACTCTTTGAAAAATTGACAAACTAGATTATTCAAAATGGTGCTTAGAAAAAAAAACATTTATGTAGTGTTGTATCCTAAGGTGGCAATGATATAATCTTCCCCCCTGTGCTTCTCTACTTTGTAAATTTTGGCCTTCCTTGGAATTGGTGATACTGAAATGATTCTTGTTTCAATGAAGAAGCATGATTCCTTCTCTCCCGAAGCACACTTAACAGCGGATGATAAGTGTCCTATTTCTCCTAGCCCCCCAAGGAAAATTATTGAGCACCTACAAATGTCACCTGTACGGGAAGTAGACAGTACAAAATGTCAGGTAACTTCTAGTCAACCATTACCATTGCATATTCATGATGTTTGAATATGCAAAATTTTCAATTGCTAGCTGCTACAATCATCTGGTTTAACTTAGGTTTAAATTGAGAAATATATCCTCAATGGTTTACCTTGAAGAGAACAAATCAAACCTCTTCTATATTTGAGAATAAAGAAATCAAACAGTACAAATAAAAACAATTGTAGTTCTACTGGACTTGATATCATGATAAATGAAAATTTGCTACACTAGCAAACATGAGAATTTTGCACGTACAGATTACTCGTGAAGAATTCCTTGCACCGTGTTCATATGGCAGTTTTGATCCATATGTGGACAAGGCTGTGGATGCTAACTGGAGCAAAAAGTTTGACGTCTCTAAAAGTCCATATCATACCTGCAAGATCAGAACTTAAAGCTTTCAATCTACTATTATTTCAAAATTTACAATCCACTTGCATTACAGATTCTTATGATGTCTCTGAAATTTACAAAGGTCCAGATGCATTACAGTAGTTTTGGGATCTAGGAAGGACTTTTGGCAGTAATTTTTCTGCTGCTACTAGAGACATTTTAATTGCATTTCTTCTTTCCTGATTTGTCTAAAGCAAATTCATGGGTGAGGGCATCAAACAAGTGGCAGAATACATGGTAAACATTGATCAGCCTAAAACAAATAAACAATATTTCTATTCTAACAATTAGCCTAAAACAAATAAACAATATTTCTATTCTAACAATTGCAGTTTAAATGCCCAATTTATAAATGAATTAAACATACAGATTGTGCTTCACCACAATAGAAATCAACTTTGCAGAAATCACGTCTTGAGTAGTATAATAAGCAGACTTACAAGTTTTTGGGTCACCACACAATTATTAAGGAAACTTACAAGTCCACGGCTGTTGAAAAGTGTTGCAAGCTCTTCTTCAGTAACCATGATCAGGAACTCAAAGCATGATATCAAAGCATGATAAGAGGAGAATAGTAAAAGTTATATGGACAAACAACTCAAAGCATGATATCAACCATGACCAGGAACTTCATCAGTAAAAGTTATATGCAAGGGGCAAGGTGATGGCGCTCGTTGCTGCGACCTAGGAGGAAGGAGGGTTGCGAATCGTTGATTGAGCAGCAAAACAAAGGAGAAAAAGAGACATCATCGGGAGAAAAATCGCAGCAAAGGAAGGGACTTTACCTTGCCTTTGCTCGTTAGATTTAGGTCGCCCCTTCTCTTCGGCTGCGGTGTGGGAGGAAGGAGGAAAGGGCTGAGCGCGGCGCTGGGAGGAAGGAAGAGATCTGTTAGGGCTTGCGTTTCCTCTGCTTCGAAGTGGAAAAGGACTGCTCCTTCCTTTCTCTTCGGCTGCCGGTGTGGGAGGAAGGAGGAAAGGGCTGGGCGCGGCGCTGCGAGGAAGGAAGAGATCTGTTAGGGCTTGCGTTTCCTCTGCTTCGAAGTGGAAAAGAACTGCTCCTTCCTTTCTCTTCGGCTGCGGTGTGGGAGGAAGGAGGAAAGGGCTGGGCGCGGCGCTGGGAGGAAGGAAGAGATTGCTGTTAGGGCTTGCGTTTCATCTGCTTCGAAGTGGAAAAGAATGGCGCTTATGCGTTTTTCGCTCGGAGAGAGAAATCCAGGCTGGAGCTTTACACGTCGGCACCACCTGTGTCGCTATTCACTTTCGCTATATAAATTCGCTGAGAGCATCATTTCTCATAAAATAAATCAAATGTTGGATGATTGAAAAAATTAAATTAAAAAGGATTTAATTATAAATTTAAAAATTGGACAATGATGCAATGGTTAAATCTTCTAATTGATAACTAAGAATTCTAAGATGTAAGACTCAGTTACAACATAGTCTAAGAATGTTGGCTTGTCTATATGATTTTTATGAGCGCTTCTTGATTTATTTTGGTGGTAAATAAAAATTTTTCGTATGATTAAATTGCTCCCCCTAAAGACTAGCTACTTGGTTCGGTGTAAAAAATATCTGATATCAATTAAAAAAATATAAATTATAAATAATTAATTATAAATTCTAAAATATTATGGAATTTGTTTGTAAATGCGTAAAAAAAACACGTGCACAAACTCAATTTTTTTTAATATGAATAGGATTTTTTTTTTAAATTTTTACACCAGATCTGAAAGTCTAATTGTGGAGCTCATCCTGATTGAACTGGATAAAAATTGACTATATCACAAATTATATTCAACATAAATTGTTAAGTGCTGAATTATTGTCATTGTCACGCGCCTTCTTGAACAGGCGACGCCGACGCTGCACTGCACGCGCCCGCCCACCCAAACTGTTCGACCCAAAACGCCACAAACCTAACGACTGAAAATCAGCCATCGATTGAATAAGATAAGATCAAGCGAGGAACCAGTTCTTTTGAAGACTGTTTTTCTTTTCTTTCTAAATTAAGAAATAATAGATTTGTATGTGAACGGTGGGCGATGCGTGGCGGCAGGCGAAGTCATTTGTCAAGGTGGGGACCCAAAAAGAAAGGAAGGCTGCTGTAACGAGGAGCACCGACTCACGGCCACCGCCCGTTGGACGCCACCGCCTGCGGCAACAGCTCGTGGCTCTTGTCTTCGCAATAGGAGAGGATCAAAGCTCGTTGCCTTCTCTTATTATTGAGGGTAAACACGAAAGGATAGAGATTATGGTTTTAATAATGGGTATGAATGCATGGTGCGACAAGTAGAGCGCTGATTAGGACATGAGAAATTATAACCATTGACTCACCAACACCTCTATCTGTGTGCACGTCTTCAAATGTTGACATGAATTTGTTACGCTCCAAACTCCAAACTAATTTGTCATGGGGATAAAGATCATTTATATTATTTATTTATTTATAATATTGGGAACTTAATAAACGGACAACATTAATTTCCACCTATCGACGAGCAAGAAGATTCCATCCCTTCACCCCCACACCTCACTCGCTCATCGCCGCCGTCCAATTCCGCCGCATGCAAAAAACAAAGGCCACCACACCGACACGCCCGGCCAACGGTCGAGGAAGGAACCGCGAAGGAGCCCCTCGTCAAAACACGTGGGAATCGACCGAGAATATACATTTTCATCCGGCCGCTGCCAGGACCGATCGGAGAAAATAAATTAATAAATAAATGGAAAGGTGGGCAGTTGTTGGCGCCTGCAGTCTGCGGTCGGTCAGTTGACAGCCTGGATTCTGCCACCTCGACTCCTCTCGCTGCTCCCCTAACACCGCATAAATTATGCGGTCTGTTTAATTTTCAGGTTAAATAAATTAAATTTTTTTTAAAGGCGGAGTGCTCTCCAGCCTGGCCCGGTCGGATCAGCATGGGCAAGCCTAACCGGCAAACGATTCGGATGAGGATTAGATTAAGGACGAGCGATTCATTCGACGACAGCCTGTCGCCAGTTGTGTGGCTTTCCTTCTTGATTGCACGGACACGGATGGGCCAATAACGTCGTCGTACCCACTGCGACGTACGCTCCGCGGTACGGTGAGGGGCCCGCCGGGCAGATCGATCAAGTGCTGGGTACTTGGCGCGAGGATCACATTAAAATTCTCAAAAACATAAAAACCTGTCGGCGATTCAAATTCGCTGAATCAAGGAAAAGATTATCTGGCTAATTTTAATTAAACGTGTGCGAATTAATTAATAGGGCATGAAAGGAAAGAGATGTTTTAACGGTGGCCCGTCACCGGAAACGGACGACGAGCAGTTATTTAGTCAGTTGACTTTGGTCAAACCAGGAGTTTAAGTCGGTTGTATAGAGACACCGAGTGGTGCCGGTTTGCCAGCTGTATGCAAGTTGCCGCCTGAGCGGTGGGTGGCTCGAGCCCTAGCAGTAGGTCTCATCTACCGCTCATAGCCGGTCAAGTTTTCGCTCATCATTCTCGATATATGGTGTGTGCGCCCCTTCGTTCCTTCAGCGAGCTTCCGTTTCTGCTCGGAACTAAACCGAAGCGGGGGATAGAAATTAGGGACGATTTCTCTATTAGGGTTTGGCCATGGCGGCGGTCGGAAGCAGGAACAAGGACGTCGATCGGATCAAGGGGCCTTGGAGCCCCGAGGAGGACGAGGCGCTGCAGAACCTGGTACAGCGCCATGGTGCTCGGAACTGGTCGTTGATAAGCAAGTCGATCCCCGGGCGGTCGGGGAAGTCGTGCCGGCTCCGTTGGTGTAACCAGCTGTCGCCACAGGTGGAGCACCGCCCCTTCACGGCGGAGGAGGATGAGACCATCATCCGCGCCCACCTCCGCTTCGGCAACAAGTGGGCTACCATCGCGCGCCTCCTCACGGGGCGGACCGACAACGCCGTGAAGAACCACTGGAACTCCACCCTCAAGCGCCGGTGCTTCGCCTCCGCCGAGGAGGCGAATGACGTGGCGGCGGTACGGCCGCTGAAGCGGACTAGAAGCGACGGGCCCGCGTTGTCGACGAGCGGAGCAGCGGCAGGCCTCTGCCTGAGCCCGGAAAGCCCGTCTGGATCCGATCTCAGCGACTCTAGCCACCATAGCCTTCCGATGTTCTCTCCTGTATCCCCCGCCTCGGCCATTTACCGGCCAGTGCCTCGAACTGGAGGCGTGGTCCTACCGCCCTCATCCTGTACTCCAACCCACCATCCCCAAATCGATTCCTCCGCCGCAGCCACGACCACCGCTCCGAAGGAGAAAGAAGATCCGGTCACATCTCTCTCGCTCTCCCTCTCCCTCCCGGGGACCGACCCAATAAACATCTCCGATCACCGCCACAGCGCCGACAAGGAGGCGCCACAGCAGGAGCAATCGCCATCTGCTCCCACATGGAGCGCGGACGCCACCACGTCGATGCATCGGCAGGCGCCGGTTCTCTTACGCCCGGAGTTCCTAGCGGTGATGCAGGAGATGATCCGGCAGGAGGTGAGGAGCTACATGTCGAGCTTGGAGCGCAGCGGCATGCCCACCTGCACTCTGTCCCCGCTGCCATCGGAGAGCGTTAGAAACGTCGCGATCAAGAGGATCGGCGTCGCAAAAATCGAGTAGATAATCAATCGTTAGGAAGAAGAGAACAACCAGTTCTCCGAAGAAGGGGAAAATTTTTAGTTAAATTTCCTATTTTCTAATCATTATATATTTAATTTTGTAAGGGAATAAACTAAGTTCTGTGTGCAGTTGGAAGGTGAAAAAAATGTTTTTTGAAAAACAAAAACAAAATTATTGTGGTATTGGATGGGCGATGGCAGTTGAGGCGATGGATCGACCGATGTAGAAGAGCTGGAGTAGAATTAATTCTTCGACGCGTGAGAACAGAGTTCGGTCGGAGGTGGTTTGGTTGTCAGCGTCGACATCAACGGGAAGAGATGGGCGAGGTTGATTGGTTTTGACATGAAGGCGATTGCAGTTGAGCAGTCAAACAGTTGCCAGCTAAATTGTCTGACTTTAGCATTTGGAAATCCTGACTTGCTAGTGCCCTCTGAAAGAGATGTTTGAATACAGACTCAATGCAAAGGGAATTCAGCTACGCAACGTGAGATTGAGAGCGATCTAACTTGCTACCGTCTGGAAAAAAGGACGCCATGGAGGTGGTGGTGGACCGATGGTGGTGCGGTGACTTGGTGGAGATATAAACTATTAAATATCAGATAGTTGGCCGGATGTAGAAATCTCTGACCATTAATTGCTCTCAATCTCATGTGTCTATTTATATATCTTAAAAAAGATATGAGCAACAAAAAAATCTTTAATGATTATCATTTTAAGTTGGAATGAAGTTTCTAATGGTTTTGATTTTTGTTTTTTAAAAACTTTTGTTCATAAATTAAAAAACTATGAGCGAGCATTTTACTTTAAACAAAGATTTTTCCTGGTTTTAGTACTTTTGCGCCTCTCTCTTAGCAAGAGTTTTTTTATAAAAAAAATCGTTTAGGGATGTAAACAAGTTAAATCTAATTAAGCATCAAATAATGCCTAAAATGAGTAGGTATTGTTAAAGTTTGTCTTAGATTTCATTTTTATAAATTTGAACTTTGTTCAAGTTTGATTTGAGTTTGCCTCAACGTGATGTTATCGAACTTTGAATTTAAGCATATTTGATTATTTAAATTTTTACATTTTAAAAATTTATTTGGTTGGTTAGTGAGGTTAATATTATAAGTTTATTTGTTTATTATGTGATTCTTTTTAAATTTATAAATTTGATAAATGTTTTGTTAATGACATGATTTATAAACTTGGTTTGGTGAGCCTTCTTTTCTAATATGATTCATGAACAACTAACAATATTTGTTAGTTAACAAGTTCGAAATACATGTTCAAATTTATTTATTTAGTTTTATAAATTGTTCAAATTTATTTGTTTAATTGACTTTTTATATATTGAATAAATATAAATAAATTCTTCCCCCAACTAAATATTAAACTTGCTCATCAAAATTTATTTCATTTAAAACCTTATTTTTGCTTACACCCACCAATGCGGTAAAACGTCATATGAGGACCTCGTATACCGCCATAGTTGGCCCTACGACCATATGTAGAGAGGTAATTTAGGTAATTATAAATGACGAGGAGCGTATGCCCACAATTCTTACCAAGATTTAACTTTTATTTAATGTTGTAAGTGTACCCATGGTCTGCTATGCCCGGGGGAGCTTAGACCCCTCAATAAACCTTATGAGAAAGTGTGTCAATTTTTTATGCCAATAATTGCCCCCTAATGTGTAGGATCGGTGTGCGTCAATAGAGATGGGAGGGGAGTGAATATCAACCGTCTTTCTTTTCGTGTTTCGTCGTTCGTTTGTCTTTCTATCAAAGTTAGTAACTTAGTATGCAGCGGAATAATTATAAACAAAACAGAAAGAACGACTCAGATTTATTTGGTTCCCAACCCTTTAGGGTTAGTACGTCCAAGGTCTAATCACAAGAGGCACCCATCCACTAATGGTCTCCTTTCTGGAGGTGGGGAAACCCGTCTTACAATTTAAGCACAAGCACAAGAGATATAAAACAAAGTACAACTTGTAATGAAAAATCCAAACAAAGTTTCGCAAATCGGTCCAAAAGTCCTGAGTGGCTGTCACTCTTCCTAGCACTTCTCTAGTCGCACGAGCATAAACTGATCAACTTTTCAGTGTAGAGTCGAAGACCATAGAGTAGAGAATTGATATCCATGAACGTAGAGCCTTCGTCTCCTTTTATAGAGTTGGATCATATCCTTATCTGGATCTAATTTTTATTTGGAACCTGATCTTTTTTTCTACATCAGCTTCTATGTTAATATTTCTGACAACTTAGCAATCTAGAACCGAATCCAGTCGGTCTACTAAACTGCTAGTTCGGTTTACTAAATCGATTTAGATATGATTCGACCCAAGTCAAATCTGATTCACTCACTTGTGTTTGTTTGTTCTCTATTTTACCTCCAACTCCAAGTTCCCGCAAAACAACCATACAAACCACAAACATGCAACCTAACCTATATCTGTAAGCCTAATTGACCTACTAGGCTTACATTTTGCTCGGAGGTTCTTCATCCATGTCTACCACCTGAGTGTCAAACTCTTAGGATCAAGCCACATTCCTATAAGTCTATCTGACCTACTAGGCTTACCTTTTGCTTGAAGGTCCCTTCTATAAGTCTACCATTTAAGGGTCAATCCCTTAGGATCAAGCCATATATACTCTTGTTAAGTCTACCCGACCTACTAGGTTTCATGCTTGGACTGCATCCAAGACTTTACCACCTAAGACTTACACCTTAGGATCTCACCACCCAGGGTTCACTTTCCTAGGATTTTTCTTTACCAAACATCCGATCAACTTTGACCTATTTGAACTTACTCTTTCCTAACTTCCAGTTGAGACTAGTCACTCGGAAAACTTCTCACCTGCTTAACCTCCAGTTATGACTTTGTCTTACCTTATCTCTAGTTAGGACATTTTCCTTGACTAATCTACAGTTAGGACGAAACACTCAGTAGACTTCTCACTCCCTTGTCTAACTTTCAGTTAGGACTAGTCACTTGGTAGACATCTCACCCCCTTACCTAACTTCCAATTAGGATTTCTTTTGCTAGTCATCTGATTTAACTAGATCTCTCTCACATCCAAACTGACCATGCTTAGGTATTTTGTCAAACATCGAAATCTTAGAGGTTGATTGCTCTTATATGGTGCTCCTTGCACTAATAATCTTTCTCTTTTTAATATTTGACAATAATCTTAAGTTAGGATTTGATCTAAAGGGGCTTATGTCAAAACTAAGAGATTTTCAATATGTTAAACTTAAGGTTCACTCTCATTCTTTGACACACATAAAAAAATAATTTGCCTACGGTGGAACTTAGACTTTACACCAACAGTACTTTTTTTAAAAACACTTAGAAAATTTGACATATAGCATCGTTTTCAAAAATCTTTCAAGTACTTTGAGGATTTAAAAAAAATGCAAAGTACTTGAATATTTTTCCAAAAAAAAAAACTTTTGATAAGTATTTGAGATAAAGCAATGTTTTCACAAGTTATTCAACAATTTTCAAAAGATTTTTCAAACTTTTTCAAAGAATTTTCAAAATAATTTTCAAGATTTTCCAGAATATTGCAAGAATTTCCAAAATATTTTTTTTTAAAAATCAAAATATTTTAAAGAGTATTCAAAGTTTTGTAAATTAATTTTTGAAAGAATTTTGAAAAGTATATATATGTGATCTTTTAATCATGACTCTCCCTCATCCTTACCCATCCTTAGAAGTCCTTGTTAACCATATGGAAGATTGGCTATGTGTCTTTGGAGTTGATCCAAATCAAAAAAGTAACTAAAGTACATTTTCAATATAGTTGTCAAAGCACGAGTTTTCAAAATGAGTTTTCAATGTTTTTACAAGATTTTTTGAGAAATTTTCAACAATTTCAATGACTTTTGCAAAGAATTTTCAAACCTTTTTTTACAAAAATTCAAAACAAATTTTCAAGAATTTTCATGATTTTCAAAACTTTTTTTAGGAATATTTCAAAGGTACTTCCTCTTAACTTGATACACACCCTGGGTATCCTTATTCACCATAAAGAAATTTACCTAAGTGTCTAGGGGACTAAGTTGTAGTATTGACCTAGGGATGTAGACTTCTAAGTGTTGGTCAACAATCAAGATATTTCAAAAACATACATAGGTTTTTAAAAAAATATTATGGTAATACACCGAATCAATCATGAAATTCATTAAAACATCAATATATTGAATCATTGTTTTGAAAATATTTTTTTAGAAAATAATATATAGATTTTGAAAACATTTTCAAAATATTATCAATTTAATAGTCAATATCATCTTACCCATTCTAAGTGTCACAGTATAATCAAACACAGTGACCTTGTGGAGATATTGTGAGATGCTTTGTTAATTTTACTTGATTTTTTTTATAGATTGTTTGATCTTGTGTTAAATTTAGGTTTAACTGTTAGTCAGTTAAATATACATTTAAAAAATTGGCTTCCAAGCTGTAGTGAGGCACAAGGATCTGTTGACTGTTGGTACAATCAACCTAGGTTTGATTGGATAGATCATGATTTTGATGTGTATATCAATATCATTAAGTTAGGATTTGATATTTATTTGATGTGTGTTGAGTCATGCAGAACTTGGTGGAACACACATATGGGAAATTTCATTTGGTGCTTGGGTCCTTGAGTCGGTGAAGGATGGTTCGCCCGAGGGACCGCCGGACGAGGAGCAATAGAGTGGAGCTGAGAGAAGCAGACTTCAAGGCATATACGAAGGATGACATTGGGACGAGCCGAGGACTTGGATGCATCCAAGGGATGAGAGCCAAAGGAAGAGAGCTTCAAAGGGCGACTCCGGATAAGATGAATGTGAATGTGTAACAAGATCAGTCGACTGGTAGCTAGGGACACCAGTCGACTGAATTTTTTGTAAGATTTGAATAGCAAGATCAGTCGACTGGCCTGGATGACAGTCGACTAGTCTATTAAAAAACTAGCCATTTGACTAGCCGTTGTCTGAACACCAATCGACTGGGCTTGATAGCAGTCGACTAGTATCGGGACTGAGCTGTTTTGTTAACAGCTCTCTCCTCTATTTAAAGGGGAGCTTGATACTTGAGAAGGGTCAGCTATGTTTATTGTAAAAGACCTTCTTGCTCAAATGCTCATGCTTCCAAGTCTACTCCCTTCCTCAAACCCTAGTTCTTATCTTGTAAAGGGAAGAGAGACTTTATGAGAGGCTGCTCTCCATCGAGAAGGAGAAAGCATTAGCCGGAGATTATCGGAGATTAATCCACTGAAGGATCGAGGGTTCATCCACCTTAATGACACACAGTGGAGTAGGAGCAAGCAATCTCCAAACCACATAAAAGGTTAAGTGTTAGCATTGTTTCTAATTGTTTAGTTTGTATTTCTGCTAGCGTAACTAACTGTGTAGGAAGAACCGATGAATTTGATTGATTCACCCCCTCTAGCTGACCTATCGGAGCAACGACCACTTCTTGATAAAGTCTTTTAAAGAAATTATATATTTAACCTACTTATTGAAGAATCTTGGTCTAATTGGTATAGAATTTGACAAGGTAGTTTTGGTTAGTTTCACTTAGCTAAGTAGATCAAGTAGGGCACATTTTACCACTTGACTCCCTAGACTAAGCTTCTCTAAAGTACTATTATCTTGTCCCATTTTGGAACTATGTTGGATAAGAATTAAATTGTTTTTTCCTATCTAGCCATTAATCTAGAATAAGCAATTAATAAAAGATTAGTATGAATGACATGACGTTTATCAACATAAATGATTAATTAAGCATGTTGGATAAGAATTAAATTATTTTTTCAAATCTAACCATTCTAGAATAAGTAATTAATAAAAGATTAGTATGAATGACATGATGTTTATCAACATAAACGATTAATTAAGCATCTATGTATTCATGAGTCAATCAAGTCAAATAAATTTCAATTTATTTCTAATAAAATATCAAATTCTTGATTTGATATATTTCGTGTGAACCCACGAATGCGTCAACCCATTTTGATGTTTATTAATTAAATTATTTCATTGGAGTAAAATTTTATTAATTAGTTTCATAATTATAGAGTACTTTATAATAATTATGTTTATCGATTTTATTGATTGGTTGATTTTATTTTCAAAAATTATGGATTTGATTTTTAAACTCAGATTGTTCTTTGTTTCATAATTAAATGAAACTTGATGATAATTAATATTTAATTTTGGTTTTTTTAAATTTAGATTTTGCTTATTAAAATTTGTAGATTTAGTTTGTTGAATTTTGGGATTTAATCTTGAATTTTTTTGAAATTAATTTTGAATTATTTATTATTTCATAATTAAAGGGTACTTTTTTATAATGAATTAAATATATATTTTTTGCATTTAATTTTGAATTAGTATAATTAAAATTTGAAATTTTATAATCTGAATTTCTAATATTGATTTCACTGTCGCAAAATAATAAAGTCAGATGCAAAAATAAAATATTAAAATCTATTAATATTCGTTGACCCAAATAATTTTATTAGATGTCATCACAGCATACTTGGACCTGTTGAGGAATTTGAGATAGTGCAATATTTCTTTGAGTCTGTCACGTTCTGTTTGATTATGTAAAAAAATGGCGTATGTAAAAAAATATAGGGAAAATTTGAGAAAACTCTTCAATATCAAAGTGGGCTTTGCATGCACTTCCCAACCAAAAATGTCTTTGCATGCACTCTCTGATGGGATTGACAAGACAGTTTTGTGTGTTATTTTTTTTATCAGTATAAAAGAGTAAAAATTCAGTATAAATCGTAAAGATTTGAGTATAAATTATTTGAGATTGAGTACTAATTTAAGAAATTTGAGTATTATTGAAAAAATTTGAGTATACATTGTTTTAGTATATAGTAAAAATTTCAGTATACATTATCAAAATTTAAGTATTAATTGATTTAGATTGAGTATTATTTGAAAAAATTTGTGTATAAAATTTAGAAATTTGAGTATGTGAGGTTGCATCCACCACATCAAGATTTTCACATGAGGGGTCGTCGAAATTTTATACTCAAATTTCTTAAATTAGTACTCAATCTCAAACAATTTATACTCAAATTTTTATAATGTATACTGAGTTTTCACTCTTTTATACTCACGACATCAAGATTTTTACATGAGGGGTCACCGAAACTTTGTACTCAAATTTCTTAAATTAGTACTCAATCTCAAACAATTTATACTCAAATCTTTACAATGTATACTGAATTTTCAGTTTTTTATACTCAATCTATTAGGGAATGAATGCAAAGAATTTATTAAGTGGGGAGTGCATGCAAAGGTCAGTTTGGGATTAGGGAGTTTTCTCCAATTAACTCAAAAATATATTTATCAAAACAGCGTATGTAAAAAAATATATTTATCAAAAAATATTCCATAGTTTATTTTTTATCAAAGGACACATCAAAAATTATCTTACTCCTCTTATAACTCTCCCGCCAACAAGGTCCTTTCACAGTTATATTTCCGAGGCATCTCAAACACTTTTTCATAATCTTGATTTTAAAATAATATATTATGGTTCGGATATAAATATTCTCTTATTTCTCTTTTCTCACTCAGCGGAGATAACCTACTTCTCTTTATCGAAAAATGATAGCTATGTTATAATCGTAAGCTCATCCCCCAATTCCTCTGTTGACTTTAAGATTCGTAAATTTTTAGATTCTTATGTACATATTTTAGTTATGAATTTTGAATACGAACTATAGTAAGATAAAATAGGGATAAAGAGATCCTAATATGATCGTCATATCATGCTCAAAGAGGGATTGAAATGACTTGATTTTAGACCCAAAGAGGGTCTGAAATAATTTATTTCCGGTCCTCTTTGGGGTTGAAAATGTAAAATATAAAAAAATATAAAATATAAAAAAAGAAATGGAGTGCCTAGAACTATATATATTAGAAAAATATATAAAATAGAAATTAAAATAAAATTTATACGTGAAAATTAAAATAGATTAGATATCATTAAAAAAATTATTAAAAGATAATTAGAAATTTTAAAATTTTATTTAAAAAGAGATAAATGACAAATCAAGTTAGGCTTGGATATTAGGCTCTCTGTTAGTTTTTTAGATATGAAGCTAAGTTAGAAATTAGCTTCAGATATAAAATTAAACAAATAAATAAAGAAAAATAAATTAAGTAAAATAAAAAATAGATATTTAAATAAAGATATAATAAGAATAAAAATAAAGGAAAATAAATAATATAAGTAAATAAAAATATATAATATGAATAATTGATAAAGTAATAAATATAAAATAGAGAGAAAGATAAAGAAAATATATAAAGAGATAAAGAAAATAAAGATATAAATATAAAATATAGAAACACACTAAGAGTCAAAAATAAATAAGAAATATAAAATATAAATAAATAAAATAAATAAGAATATAAAATATAAATAAATAAATATAGTTTATAGATGAAAAATATAAGAAATAAATAAAATTAAAATATTTTTTTCAAAATAATTATAAATAAATATATAAAATAGAGATAAAGATAAAAAAATATATATAAAGAGATAATGAAAATAAAGATATAAATGGATACATTATAAATGAATTGTATTATATATCACTAGACTAGGTAGAGTTGAGCTATGAGAAGGTAATTAAGGTGTCAAAATTTAGTCATAACTACTAGTAATGATCTTCTAGTGTCGTGCCACTTGACACAGAACAATGCATAATAAAGCGGTTATAGCATATTTAGACTACCTTATTTTATCTCTCATCTTTATGTTTTTATTTTTCTTATTTTTATATTTTATTATCTATCTTAATTTTTTTAATTATATTATATTTAATATTTATATTATATTTATTTCTTATATTTTTCATCTATAAATTCTATTTCTTATTTATATTTTATATTTCTTTCTTTATTTTTTTAAATATATTTCTATATTTCTATATTTATATTTATATTTTCTTTATTTCTTTATATATTTTGCTTATCTTTATCTCTATTTTATATTTATTACTTTATTATTTATTCGTATTATATTTATTTATTTATATTATTTATTTTACTTTATTCTTTATTCTTATTATATCTTTATTTAAATATAATTTTTTTTAAATTTTACTTTATTTATTTTCCTTGATTTTTTTGTTTAATTTTATATCCGAAGCGAGTGTCTAACCTAGCTTCATATCCTTAAAAAAATTAATAGAGGGATATTAGGCTAACGTTGGATCTGATATCCTGAGATATTAGACTTAGGGAGTATTTGGGAAAACTTTTACTTCTTGAAAAGTGATTCTTGTAGAGATTATCTTGAAGTCAGTGAGAAGCTAAAGCATGGAGTGTTTGGAAATAGAAGCTAAAAGCTGATACAAGGTAAAGTTTGAGTGTTTGGTGAATAATTGCTTCTAAGCTTAATTTTTAGTTAAATGACAACAATATCCTTAAACTATATAAATTATTTTTTTAATTATCTAAATATAATTTTGATACACCATCAATAATGTTTTATATATTTATTATTATATTTTGAATATTATATCAAAATTAATTTTTTTAAAAATATATGTTTAAAAAATATATAATTAATAAAAATATAAATATAAAAAAATTACAAAATTTATATAAATTTATAAAAAAAATTATGAATATATAAATTATATGAAAATATAAAATTTTATTTAAAACTATAGTGACAATTATGTAAAATAATTAATTATTAAGGGTATAAATGTCTACTTTTAATTGTAGACCATAAGCAAAAAAGCAGAAGCAGAAAAAAACATCAAATTCTTACTTCCTGCTTTTGGCTAAAAGTTATAAAAGTTAAAGCAGAATATGGTATTCACAAACACTCAAAAGTGCTTCTATGTAGCTAGAATCTAAAAAACAGCTAGCAGAAGCTCTCCCAAACACTCCCTTAACATGGTCTGATGTTTATCCTTTTAAAATAAAATTTTAAAATATATAATCATCTTTTAATATTTTTTTCAATGATATATATTCTATCTTAATTTAAGATATAAATTTTATTTTAATTTCTATTTTATATATTTTTAATATATACAATTCTAAGAAGTCTATTTCTTTTTAATATTTTATATACCTTTTCTAATTTTTATTTTGTTTATATTTTTCTATATATTATATTTGCAGACCAAAAAGAGTCTGAAATGAATTAATTTCAAGGTTAAAGATATTCTGAAATCAAATTATTTTAGGCTCTCTTTGAGCATAATATGATGATCATATTAGACCCTCTTTATTTCTATTTTATTTTATTATAGTTCATATTTAAAATTCATAATTAAAAGATATACCTGAGAATTTAAAAGTTTCCGAATCTTAAAGTCTGCAAAGGTTGAGAGATGAGCTCATGACTATAACATAGCTATCATTTTTCGGCAAAGAGAAGTAGGTTATCTGCGCTGAGAGAGAAAGGAGAAAAAAAATACCTATATCCGAACCTCATTCTATTATTTTAAAATAAAAACTATGAAAAAGTGGTTCAGATGTCTCGGAAATATAACTACTAAAGGGGATTATTGTCGGGAGGGATATAAGAGAAATAAGATAATTTTTGATGTATTCTTTGACAAAAAAAAATAAACTGTGGCATGTTTTTTAATAAATATATTTTCTTATATACGTTTTTGATAAAAAGCTAAGCATAGAAAGCCGAATTAAGATTACAGAATCATCAGAGTGACATAAACTCGACTACAATCTTTAGGATTATATATAATTACAAAGTATGAGAACTTAACGAATATTATACATTTACAACAAGGACAATGAATTAAACTGGGTCCATATTGAAATTCTATAAATAACATCGAATGAATTGTTTCTAACAAGGTATACGAAAGAATTGGGGTTTGATGAGAAAGTTATATGTTGCGGTTCAAGTTTTAACCCCAGCAACCGTTTATTTTTTTTTAGCTAGTTCAGACATATTACTTCATTATAGTTTTAACCCAAGCAATCGTTTTTTTAACCAATTATTTTTTAACCCAAGCAACCGTCAAATAAAAAATAAGAAATAAAATGTTATTAAAAATATGAAGTGAAGCCCGTTTTTTTAACTTCTGCAGTCTATAATAATATTTACTATGTCAATTTTATTACCGAGGTTAAATATAATATATTATTTCAGAATCAATAAAATAATTATTGGCGAAGTCTATTATCAAAATTCTACTATGGTAGTAATCAGTCTGCCATATACATAGTTTACTTGCAAAGAAATTAAGATGTCAAATGACTGAATAGCACACTTGAAGCATAATTAAAGCTTAATTTCCCAGCTGAAACAAGCGGACAATTTTGTTTTCCCTGAAGCTTTTCGAAAAATGATTAATCCGACCGTTTCTAACTGGTCGCTAAGATAAATTGAAAACTTACATATTAAGATTTATTTAGATGATTAATGATGGGGTTGAGTACCTCGTGGCTGGCACGTGAACTGAAGAAGCTGTGTGGCAAGATTTACCTAGTCTGAACGACTTTCTTTTTGGAGCTCCCCAGACCCTCTCGGGAAGAGGATTCCCCGAGATCCCCACCGGGTAGACACGCCTCGGAGATCAAATAAGAGGACGTACTCCCAAGATCACCTCGGAAAGCCAGGTCCCCCTCGGGACGGTGAAACGGCCGGGATCCTCGGGCCAGAAGACTTCGAGATTACCTCGGGGTAACGGAGCCCAAGAAACACTTGGCCTCAAGTAACGGTCCCCCTTTTTTCGGATCTACGGATAACCGTCACCCATTATCGCGGAGTCGTCATGACTCATAATTATTGCAACGGGCCATACTTAATGACGGCGTGGACTGTTGCAAAGGTTATCTTGTAACCGACAATGGGGGACGTGACTAAGATCGTGGAGACTCGTGAGACAGCCACCGCAAGTATAAAAGGTACTCCAACCCCTCCGGTAAGGGGGTTACGCTCTCTCTACTTCACGTATCTCTTTTTCTGCCTTCTCTTCATATCTGTGATTGAGGCACTGACTTGAGCGTCGGAGTGGGCTCCGCCGGGCAACCTCTGGCGTGTTCCCCTAACGCTCGTGTTAATCTCGCAAGATGTGAGTTCTTCTTCTAGTGTCAGCGTCCGCGTGGGCTGAACCCTCGTGACTGGCTGTCGACGTTGATTCCTTCCGGAACAATCAACATTTTCAAGTTTACTATTCGTTAAGGAGAAAATTTTTAATAATATACCACAGCTAAATTTCGAACTCTAGATTCATGATTTATCATTGGAGGATCTAACCATAACACTCTGCCCTTGAGGGTATACTAGCTCCGCTGAGCTCAACTGAAGGTGATTTTGGTGGTCCATTTCTGGTGACAAAAGGTGATTTGCTCATTCCTAGTACACCCACCAACCCGACTCAGAACGAACATGGAGGAGGTAAATGATGGAGATCCGAACAATGGTTAGTACATAAAGGAAGGCAGACACCTGGATTTGCTAAGTTTGACCCCTAGACCTCATGGTGATAATACCTCATATGCTAACCATCAGTCCATTCCTTGGAGACTTGATGGTTCATTCTTAGGTGGCAAAAGGCGACTCGCTCGCCCCCACTACCTCGCGAACTCGTCCCAGGACTAACACGAAGGAGATAAATTACGGAAACTACTAATTCGGAAACTACTAATCATGTGTTTATTCTGAAGGGACGACTCGATGATCCATTCTTAGAGACATGATGCGGTGGTAGAAATTTCAGTATAAATCCATCTCATATCAAAGAAGGATGACGTTAAAACTTTCTACTAGCTTGCTTTCTTCTTAATAACGTAGTCTTCTTCTGATGGTGTAATTGTGTGTCAAAGGTCTCGTCGAAATTACCCCGATGAGGTCCTTCTAACACCTAACTCATCCGAGAGTCCCCAAAAAATATAATAGAAAGGAGAAATAGAATAAAAATTGAGTAAAAGTATATCAGATCATATATCATGCTAGAGAGTTACGCTACTGTAACCGCTGTGTCCATTCGCATTGCAGTAACTGATGTGTTCTTTCCCATGCTAGGAGATGGTAGGAGGTCGGAAATCAGCACTTCGGATCTTCCATCCCAAAAAAACCCCTATCCCACCTGTTCCGCTCACTCGACGACGGCCGACGAGTCGTCCAATCGCCGATCGAACACTACTGATAGATTTTGATAGTCGTATCAAATCAATTGATATCCTAGAAGAATGATGAATCGGTCGGAATCGTTACAATTGTAATCTCGTCGGATCGAGATCTCAATTGCGGTGATCTCGACGGGTTCACCGTATCCCCAGGATACAGTTTTGTTCAGAGCGACGGCCGGAGACCGCCGGTGGTGTCCAATCGGCGATCGAACAACTCGACGACCATTGTTGGGGAGCGGGACAGACGAGACAGGGGGGTTTTTGGGACAGAGGATCTGCCCTCGGAAATCCGATCAACAGCCAGTCGACTGCTGGCTAGCAACTCGATCAGTTTGGCAAGGTCACAAACAATAATTAGAGAAGCAGAAAGGTTTAAAATTGGTGTAGGGAGAGATTTGTGGAGGGAGAGATGGTCGCCCACGAGATGAGGGAGAGCAAAAGCATTGGTAGGATTATTACTTAAATAAAATAGTTTAATTAATTTTTATTAGCCAAAATTTAATATAATTATTAGTCAATAAATTAATTTTTATTTATTAAATTATTGGCAAAAATTTGGAAATAATTTTATTAATTTTTAATAAAATTAAAAAATAAAAGCAAAACACTAAAATTTTGCAACAAAAAAACTACTAAAATAAATTTTGGATGACATCTTTAAATTTTTTAGGTACAAGAATATAATATCTCTTTACAAAGAAAAGAAATTGAGCACAAGATTACAAACGAGAGCAAGGGCCACACAATTGAGTTTTTTTTATTCTGTTTTCCTAATTTTATAAATCTATCCCATGAACTTGATTGACCCTAAAACTCGCCTTGTCTACCCAAGTTGCCATAAGCCCATACATATAATTAACCACAACTTCAATTTAATTTCTGTCTTCATAAAATAACTTATATTTTTGTGTTGATCAATCGATTGCTCTTTCATCGTCTGCGGGTTGTTTAGCTCGTACGTGTAGGTACTTTAACCGTCTTCTTCTAAAATGTCGACTTTAATGGTTTCGTTTATTTGTTATCGTTGAGCAGTATGTTTTGTTCGATTTTGTTCTAACTACTCAGTTGACTAACCTACCAATCAACTGAGTTCAAAGATCAGTCCATTAGTACTGTAACTCCAATCATTTTTAAGACTGAGTTCGAACTTAAATTTAATTATTTTCGTCCAATCTTACATGTGCTTTCAAATCTTCCTTAAAGAGTTTATCAAAAGTCATTCTAAGAAGCTCCTCCCCTCTAGGTCATTCATGCCTATAAAAACACTTTAGCATTCGATCTCCTTGGGACTTTATTTGCTCACTTGTGGTCCAGAATGAGATATCATAACACAAGATCCAACAACAAATCTACCATCAATAATAATCAAAATTTAAGCAACCAGTATGGGAACAACAACTATTAGCGATCGAAATTCGATCACTAAGTTCACTTAATGATTGATTAATAGTGATTGAAATTTTCAACACCATTCATTAAAAGAATCATCGAAATTAGCGACCAAAATTTCGATCGCTAATCAATCGCTAACTTAATCGATTGCTAACTGCAATTAGAGATCGATCAGCGATCAAAATATTCAAATACTAAAAATTCAGTCATCAACACTGTCGTCGCTAAATATAGCGACAAGATTTTTTTTTCCATCGCTAATATTAACAACGGAAAAAACCATTCCGTCGTTAAAATTAGCAATAGATGTAATCTGTTTACTTCTATCGCTAAATTAGCGCAGGAAGTAAACATTTCTTCGCCAAATTAGTGACGGAAAGATTCATTTGTCTGTAATTTTAGCGATAGAAAGTTTATTAATGTTGTTAATTAGTGACGGAAATAAATTCCAATGCTAATTTTTAGTAAAATTTTGGCAACACCTCTTCTAATTGAGTTTTCAATCCTGTTTACACACATCAAGGATATCAACATTGATATCACATAAACAATGATATCAACAACGATATCACATAAATAATGATATCAATATCATCAATGATATCAACAATTACATTAACATTCATTGTATCAACAAAATAAATAAAGATCAACATGACCAATGATCCCAGGCCAGTTTGCGTGTAGCCTGGCCCGATAGCCCGACGCCCAGTCAGAAGGAAGATGGTTAGTGGGTTGGGAAGGCCCGTCAGATAAGCGTCGCTCAAATCCAAGCCCTTGAACGGACGCATGGCGGCCCATGCTCCTTAGGACCGGTCTGACCCAAGCTTGGACGTTTGTGCTCTAGTACCCCTCCAGGTTTGGCTCCCCGCCGACGCGTGGCAGACCATGCTCCGGGGGTAAGCCCGAACCGGAGGGAGCGTTACTCGATGCCTCGTCACTCAGTGCCCCACTCAGCACCCTCATAGGCCCTCAGCCGGCCTCGTCACTCAGTGCCCCAGTCGGCGCCCTCATAGGCCCTCAGTCGGCCTCGATACTCAGTGCCCCAGTCGGCACTCTCATAGGCCCTCAGTCGGCCTCGATACTCTGTGCCCCAGTCGGCACCCTCATAGGCCCTCAGCCGGCCTTGGCAAACACAACCGCTCCCTGACACCAGACTACCAGAAGATGTACGGGGTCGGCGCCAGACTGAAGTCATCTCGGTCTCAAACGACGGATATCCCGCTGAGGTATTGATCTTCTTGCCATAATCTGCCCCCCCCCCGGTACCACGACCACCTACACTGGTGTCAGGCCGAGCGGCTCCCAACAACGCCAACCATTAAGTTGACAGTGCTCCTTTCCTTAATACAGTATGCACTACTTTACCCTGCCACCTCTGGGCATGCATCACCTTGTCCTCGCTATATGACAACAAGTGGCAGGCGGGGCAGGAGCTGTCAGCTTCCCGGGCTATATAAGCCTCCTCACTTCGCATCACTCAGGTACGCGCAATAGTGCATTCCATACTGTTCTATTGCTTTCCATTGCCACCGTCGCGTACTGACTTGACCGTCGGAGTGTCTGGCCGGGAACTTTTCCCGGCGGATTCTAACGGTCTCTGTCTTGCAGGCCAGAGGCGATCCAGCTCAGTAGACCACCTCGGCGATCTCGCGCTCCCCGGAGGCCCATCCAGTTGTAGGGGCGTCCAGCTTGCTTCGCGACAGGATCAAATTTGGCGCTAGAAGAAGAGCATCTCGCCTGATCGGAAGCGAAGATGGAAGACCCCAATCCGCTGGTGATGACTGTCTCTCGCGAGGAGTACGAGGTCCTAATGGCTACGCGAGCTCAAAGAGCTTCTCAAAGGCTCTCGCAAGCCAACAGCCAGGTGCCTCAGGGCCCTGAGCCAATGGTGCATCGACCTTCGGGAGGACAGGAAAGACCGGCCCGACCTGAGGGCGGCTCTGCACCTCCCCCTGCGGCCCTCCCTCGAGGCCGAGGTGATGAGGCTCATTCCATGTAAGCGGAGGCCGAGGTGTCCAATCCGGTGCGTAGGAGGCGACTGGACAAGGGGAAGGCCCCGACCGACCCTGTTTCGACTACCCCGGTATGTAGTCCCTTTGCCCCATGGGTCTTGGAAGACCCAGTTCCTCGCCACCTCCGTTTCTTTACTATACCTGAGTATGCGGGGGCTACGGATCCGGGGAACATTTGATGAAGTTCGAGAGCGCGTCTCTGCTTCATCAATACCCGGAAGGCGTCGAGTGTCGAGCCTTCCTGATGACCCTCTCCGGCACAACCCAGAGATGGTTCGACCGACTCCCCGAGAGGTCGATCACCCGCTTGAGCCCTCTGTCCGATGGGCCTCCGGGGACCCTTGATCTAGACCTCCTTTAATGGGGCGCCAGGTTGACTGGCCTTCTTACGCGCAAGCTGGGTCGGGCCCATAAGCTTGGGCCGGGATCAGTAATCGCTGTGTCCATTCGCATTGCAGTAGCTGATGTGTTCTTTCACATGCTAGGAGATGGTCGGGAGGTCGGAAATCAGCACTTCGGATTCTCTATCCCAAAAAAACCCCTGTCCCGCTCCCCTGAGACGGTCGGCAATCGTGCGATCGTTGATCGGACACTACTGATGGATTTTGATCATCATACCGAATCAAATGATATCCTAGAAGAACGGTGAACCGGTCAGAGTCGTTGCAATTGTAATATCGTCGGATTCAATGGTGAATCTGGCGAGATCGCAATTGTGGGATCTCGACGAGTTTACTATACCCCTAGGGTATAGTTTTGTTCAGGGGGCGACCAGAGATCGTTCGTGGTGTCTGATCGGCGATCGAACGACTCGACGACCGTTGTTGGGGAGCGGGACAGGGGGGTTTTTGGGATAGAGGATATTCCCTCGGAAAGCAGATCAGCAGCCAGTCGACTGCTGGCTATCAACTCGATCAGTTTGGCAAGGTAACAAACAATAATTAGAGAAGCAGAAAGGTTTAAAATTGGTGTAGGGAGAGATTTGTGGAGGGAGAGATGGTCGGCCCACGAGATGAGGGAGAGCAAAAGCATTGGTACGATTATTACTTAAATAAAATAGGGTTTAATTAATTTTTATTAGCCAAAATTTAATATAATTATTAGTCAATAAATTAATTTTTATTTATTAAATTATTGGCAAAAATTTGGAAATAATTTTATTAATTTTTAATAAAATTAAAAAATAAAAGCAAAACACTAAAATTTTGCAACAAAAAAACTACTAAAATAAATTTTGGATGACATCTTTAAATTTTTTAGGTACAAGAATATAATATCTCTTTACAAAGAAAAGAAATTGAGCACAAGATTACAAATGAGAGCAAGGGCCACACAATTGAGTTTTTTTTATTCTGTTTCCTAATTTTTATAAATCTATCCCATGAACTTGATTGACCCTAAAACTCGCCTTGTCTACCCAAGTTGCCATAAGCCCATACATACAATTAACCACAACTTCAATTTAATTTCTGTCTCCATAAAATAACTTATATTTTTGTGTTGATCAATCGATTGCTCTTTCATCGTCAGTGGGTTGTTTAGCTCGTACGTGTAGGTACTTTAACCGTCTTCTTCTAAAATGTCGACTTTAATGGTTTCGTTTATTGTTATCGTTGAGTAGTATGTTTTGTTCGATTTTGTTCTAACTACTCAGTTGACTAACCTACCAATCAACTAAGTTCAAAGATCAGTCCATTAGTACTGTAACTCCAATCATTTTTAAGACTGAGTTCGAACTTAAATTTAATTATTTTCGTCCAATCTTACATGTGCTTTCAAATCTTCCTTAAAGAGTTTATCAAAAGTCATTCTAAGAAGCTCCTCCCCTCTAGGTCATTCATGCCTATAAAAGCACTTTACCTCTTAGCATTCGATCTCCTTGGGACTTTGTTTGCTCGCTTGTGATCCAGAATGAGATATCATAGCACAAGATCCAACGACAAATCTACCATCAATAATAATCAAAATTTAAGCAGCCAGTATGGGAACAACAATTATTAATGATCGAAATTTCGATCGCTAAGTTCACTTAACGATTGGTTAATAGTGATTGAAAATTTCAATAGCATTCATTAAAAGAATCATCGAAATTAACGACCAAATTTCGATCGCTAATCAATCGCTAACTTAATCGATCGCTAACTGCAATTAGAGATCGATCAGCGATCAAAATATTCAAATGCTAAAAGTTCGGTCATCAATGCTGCCATCGCTAAATATAGCAACAAGATTTTTTTTCCCCTCGGTAATATTAGCGACGGAAAAAACCATTCCGTCGTTAAAATTAGCAATAGATGTAATATGTTTACTTCTGTCGCTAAATTAGCGCAGGAAGTAAACATTTCTTCGCCAAATTAGTGACGGAAAGATTCATTTGTCTGTAATTATAGCGATAGAAAGTTTATTAATGTTGCTAATTAGTGACGGAAATAAATTCCAATGCTAATTTTTAGTAAAATTTTGGCAGCACCTCTTCTAATTGAGTTTTCAATCCTGTTTACACACATCAATCATATCAACAATGATATGAACAACGATATCACATAAATAAGGATATCAATTTCAACAATGATATCAACAATTACATTAATTGAGTTTTCAATCCTGTTTACACATATCAATCATATCAACAATGATATGAACAACGATATCACATAAATAATGATATCAATTTCAACAATGATATCAACAATTACATTAACATTCACTGTGTCAACAAAATAAATAAAGATCAACATGACCAACACAGGTACAAATTAATGATACATTCGACATTCGTTATATCAATAAATCATCGTACATGGTTCCAAAATATTCAAAATACTTCTATATATTACAAAATCAAACATATAGTGTTCAAATCTACAACTGACCATGATAAAAACCAATATACTTATCATCGTCACATCTCATCATTCGATCCTGCAACAAGTATAATATGATAGATTATTATAAAATACAAGTACACATCTCATCATTCGATCCTGCAACAAGTATAATATGATAGATTATTATAAAATACAAGTACATGGTGTAAATTTCACTATATTTTCTGTTTTGAAATAATTCTACTCATATATGAATTTAAAGTTAAATTAGATATATACAAACTCAAAATTAATTATCAGAAAAATACAGAAATTGATTATATATGATAAATGAGAGTTCGTAGAAAAATATAAAAAAATATATACCTTAATTAATTAGCGTTTAAATATCTACTGATGGTGATAAAAAAATCTTTATTTATATTATTCCTAAAAAGATAAACACAATTAGAGATGTATATAGTATCAAAAAAAAACCATTTTGTATTTTTTTTAAGTGATAAACAAAAAAACTAAGTCAACACACCTCGAACTGAGCTACTTATCAATAACGTTCAGTCCTGGGTCTCTTGGAAGTCAAAAGTTTGCCGCATTGGAAAAGCAATAGGACTCATTAATAGAAAGCGAGCGAAGAATTTTTGCACTTGCTGCTCTACTACCGCCTGGACCCAATCATCAATTGACAATTCTACTGTTGTCATCTAATCCTTCAATTCTTTATTTTCTTTCAGTAGATAATAAAGAACTAGGACAACCCCCTATGAGCCCTCACATACTCATAAATGACTTTTGTCTGGGAGTCATGGTCGTAGAGGGAATTCTTTTTTTTTCCCCCTATTAACAATATTATAATAAATCTCATTTACAATATCAATGGATAGAGTCTATAACTCCTCTGAGTGTTGAGGTTTTTGGGATAAAATGCATATGTTTCGATAAAACACGCAGTGGAAGTGAAACAATATTCTTGAAATTTTTCACACATCCTATAAATTAAGATCATATAAGTGCAAAACATAAATGTAGATCAATGGATTGTATACAAATTATACCTTTCCAATGATATTTAGATGAAAATAAGTCATCTAGCAAGCCTCACAAAACTTGCCTCTACTAGTAATCTATATCGAGATATCTTCAAGATGACTTTGTAAGCCACAAGTTGCGTCTCCGCTTAATACTAGTACTATAGACAAATAAAAGGGACGACACAATCGAGAGAGTGGCTGGTGGCAGCAAAGAGAAACCATTGGTACAAAGTTTGACCGGCCAACGATTGGGCGGTATAACGATGAAGGGCTGCGAAAGAAGGAGCCGACCAAACATATTGGATGATGGTATAAGGAGGATGCCGACTACAAGGGGAGTTGGTAGCATTAGGGTGGGCATGTTGGTGTAATCCCTAAGAGCCAATCAAGGGTTGAATGACTTAGGTCATAAAATATCATATTTATTAATAAAGTAAAGTTTTTATTATTATATTTATTTCATGATTGTGCTAGCTGAATAAATATAATAATGCCCTAAATAGTAAGTTCTAATGTACAACTCATTAATTGGTTGAATTGATTGTGAGAAGCTGTAGAGAACACTACTCTTAACTATTCCTAGTCAAGCATTAATATACAATGACAATATTAATGCATTGAGACTAGTATGTAGATCAATTAATAACTTGATCTCATAAGTCATGGATATGGAATATCACATTGACACATGAGTATATATATTGGATAATATATATACTGAATTGACCCATTATAAGAATATTTTATGGATCATTATATGAGTGTCATAAACTTTCTCATAGTGAATATTGGTATGAATAGCCCTTAGACCTAAAGTCACTACGGTTCTCTACATAAGGAGTTATATACTTTGGTATCATCAAACGTCACCTATAACAGGGTGGACTATAAAGTTGATCACTGGGATGTGAATGATGTAGATGAGATCTATCTCTTCTATATGATGGGAGTAATATTTGTGGGCCTCTTGATCGAGTAGAACTACTAAAATGCATGACCATGCTTAAATGAGTCAATATGAGATATTGAGCTTATTTGGTTGAGTGAGTCTACTTGGGGATAAAGAAATACAAAGATTGATAAGGGGATAACACGGTCTATGCCTCATTGATCAATCTAGATATCAAGGATAGAAGGACAAATTCATACATTATACTAGATACAGAAAGGTTAGGTCGAATCTCGACTTTTCGTCACTTGGATAACAATGATACATTACTAGATGCTGCTCATTGTATATGTATATAAAACGGTTTAGATATATTACCAACGTTACGAGAATCAATTGGGTCACACACAAAGAGTTCAATGTTTTGGAGATAGCTTGTTTTTAGTTTGACTAAAATATGATCCGAAATTTGATTAATTAAGTTAGACTCAAATGAATCCAATTCGATTATAGGATTGAGTCTAATCTGAGTTAGACCCATTTAGAATAGACTCAACCACTTAAAAGAGATTAGTGTTCATTAAAAGGGTTTAATGAACAGTATTAAAGAGGAAGACCAAGAGACCAAACCCCTTTGTATTCATTGGATGAATACAAAAGGTTAAAAGAATACCAAGAGGCTTTGGTATTCATTGAAATTAATGGACATTACTAGGTTGGGAAGACCAAAAGCCAAAGACCTTTTGTATTCTAATGCTTAAACTATATAAAAGGGTCATTTTGGTGGAATGAAGATGTTGTTGAACTTAATCTTCTTCTTCCTCTCCTTCTTCTTGGTCGAAACACACAGGTTGTGTTTTTGATCCTCTTGTCTTGTGAACCATCCCGTGTTGCTAGCACAACTAAGGTGGATCATCTTCGAGATCGAGATTGTGTTCGTGTGGATACTATCAGAGGCACGACCATCTTGATTGTGCAAAGATCCGGCAAGCCAAGGACTAGCAAGATAAGCTAAGAGCACGCATCAAAGACATAACTTTTAGATAGAACTTTGTATAAATTTTTTGCATAGATCATTGGAAGGGATCCTTTTTCTGCTGTATATGTATTTGTTTTTGCATAGAGATCCCTATAGGGTAGCAACACAAAAAGGGGATGGCGACACTTGGTTGGGCACAGACACAAGCATGAGGAAACAAAAAAAAACTCTTAATCCTTTGCTCCATAGAGAGGTCTTTTATGCCTCTTTATTAAGGCTTGAAGAACAGGTCTAAGCCTATATCACATATGTAGATCAGACTTGTCTACAAGTGGCGTGAACAAAAACCTAATCACATGTAGCATGTGTCATAACCCTAGAGGCACATGCTTGCTCGAAAATGGGGCATTATCTCCCCTGTACGGCGGACAAGTTGGGGCAAACATACATATACTCCAAGCATAAAGGATGGCTCAGCCATCATAACAGGAAATAAAAACATCACCACGCAGTTTATAAAGAAGATAACGAGTGGCTCAGCCACTTTAAACATAAAAGATATCACAACCCAAAAAGAACGCAAAATGTCTCTACAATAATGACAAAATCTATCCAAATGCCTGATAAACAAATAAAATGCGAAAACTCACCAAATACCGAAATAAAAGCAACTAAACCAAATGCGGAAAATAACTCAACTCCGGGGACTGACAACTGGATCCTCTCCTGGCTCCAAGAAAAGCGACTACCAGCTATCTGAAACAAAAAGAGAAAACAGGGGTGGTGAGTCCGGGTGGACTCAGCGAGTATATGAGTAGACAATAAGCATGACACAATAAAAGGTATAATAGGTAGAGAACCAACAGGGTACAGTCCATAAGGAATATAGGAATACCTAAACATGCATAACATATATAGAACAACATGTTATAAAATCGAATAACAACCAAGCAGGTATAAAACAACGCGACAACAGTAAATCCAACATATACATGCATGTCAACTAAGTGCAACAATCATAGCTCATATAAATACATCAAACACAAGAAAATGCATAAACGAAATACGTATGCATATGATGCAATGACATGTGTCACCCCTGACGCCAGTCAAGCCACCAACACATCACATCTGTGTGATCGAGTGGGTAGGGTTGTGACAACTGTACGCACTCCAACAAATACCACAGAAAGGTGTGGTTGGGTGGACAGGATGTTGGGGAGCCTGTAGGACCGATGCACGTGAGAGGGGGGGGGGGTGAATCACGTGACTTTTAAAACTTTCGTTTTAAAATCAGAGTCGATAGAAAATCGTACGATGCTTTGAAAAATGTGCGCGGCGGAAGAATTAAAACGAAACACGAAAGCGAAAAATAATAAAAAAATAAGCGATGAGTTTTACTTCGTTCGGAGTCTTCGGCGACTCCTACTCGAAGGCCCAGGCTACTTGAACCTTTCCTGTGGGTAATCCACTAAAATTCTCTACCAGTAAACTCCCGGTAGAGCGATTCGAATACAAGATTAGGCGGAAGTGTAACAACCCTACACTTCCCTGTTAAATAATTTCAGTGCAAACAGAACAAATAAAAATGTGTTACCCAACACTTAAGATTATCTGAAGCAGCTTGGGTGTTGGGAGCAATCTTCCGGCAACAGTCGGACAACGTCGAGTCAAAGCACAAACCGCAGCAGAGGAGCGTGGAAGCCAGAGAGCGCCAAAGCTTGAACCAGACTTAAAAAAAATATATGTCTTTAGAGGACTCGCTTGCTTCTTTTTATAGTGCCTCGAGCTGCCAATATTCAATCCGATGCATGATCTTCTCAGCCCAAACTTTATCCATCAGCAAGCTATTCATAAATAATTTAAAAATAGCTAATTAAATTAAGATAAGAATGCATTTAGAGTTAATTAAAAATGCTCCACTTAAATTAAGATAAGAATGCTCTACTTAAATTAAAATAAGAATGCTCCACTTAAATTGAAAAAATAATTTAAATAAAGTTAGCAAGCTATTCTTTGGAATAATCGAAAGAAGATAACGTTTCTATCTTTTGCTCCACTTAAATAAAAAAAATAATTTAAATAAAGTTAGCAAGCTAGTTTTTGGAATAATTCAAAGAAGATAACGTTTCTATCCTTTGCTCCACTTAAATAAAAAATAATTTAAAGTTTAAACTCTCGTACAGAATAACATTTTATCATTAGTAGGAGTAATTTTATTCTCAAATAAAATAAGAAATACAAATAATTTAAATGAGAGTTTATCCTCCACCGAGGCTTTAGATGAGGAATAATTTATAATTTTATTCTCAAATAAAATAAGAAATACGAATAATTTAAATGAGAGTTTTGTTGATGCAGTCTGACCCTGATTGTTGTTTTGGTGTTGACATCGATTTTAGTTTAGGTTGATGATTATGATTATGATTAAGTCCTAATCGGGGATTAGGCACGGAGTGATTGGAAAATTCTAGCTTGGAGGGCTAGGTGGTGAAAAGTCCTAACCTGGAGGGTTAGGTGTGACAAATCCTAGCTTGGAGGGCTAGCTGTTGAAAAGTCCTAATTCGGAAGGGTTGGGTGAAAAGTCCTAGCTTAGAGGGCTAGGTGAAAAGTCCTAACTTGGAGGGTTAGGTGAAAAGTCCCAACTTGGAGGGTTAGGTAAAAAATCCTAGCTTGGAGGGCTAGGTGTGGAAAAGTCCTAATTCGGAAGGGTTGGGTGAAAAGTCCTAGCTTGGAGGGCTAGGTGAAAAGTCCTAACTTGGAGGGTTAGGTGAAAAGTCCCAACTTGGAGGGTTAAGTGAAAAAGTCCTGGCTTGGAGGGTCAGGTCCTAGCCTGGAGGGCTAGGTTGGAGGAAATCTCGGTGAGTGAAGCCGGGTCCTGGTGAGTGAAGCCAGGTGATGGAAATCCCGGTGAGTGAAGCCGGGTCCTGGTGAGTGAAGCCAGGTGAGGGAAATCCCGGTGAGTGAAGCCGGGTCCTGGTGAGTGAAGCCAGGTGATTGAAATCCTAGTGAGTGAAGCTAGGTTGAAATCCTGGTGAGTGAAGCCGGGTCCCGGTGAGTGAAGTCGGGTGACCGAAACCCTGGTGAGTGAAGCCAGGTCCTAGCTTGGAGGGCTAGGTTGAAGTCCCAGTGAGTGAAGCTGGGCATGGCACGAGTCAGAGAAGGGTTGGAGGCTTGTTCTCGTGACTTAGAGTGCATTTGGGCTTGCTGGATCGGTCTGGTGACCGATCAGGGAAGTTGGCACGGTGCTCCTTCGTGGATCGGTCTGGTGACCGATCCAGCGATGACTGATCGGTCTGGTGACCGATTAGGGTGTATGCGTTTCACTCACTGCACAGCTCCTGATCGGTCTGGTGACCGATCAGGGAGCACACAGTGAGTTGAGTTCCCCCACGGATCAGCTACTGAACGGTCCGGTGACCGATCAGGGACTTAGGATTTGATTTCCGAGATCACTGTTCATTAGACCTGATCGGTCTGGGTGACCGATCAGGCTTCACTCTGATCGGTTTGGAGACCGATCAGGCTTCACTCTGATCGGTCCGGTGACCGATTAGGCTTCACTCTGATCGGTCCGGTGACCGATTAGGCTTGTGTTGCTGAGAGAGCTGGGAGTCCCAGCAAAGCGATGGATCGGTCTGGTGACCAACCCACAAGTCCTGGATCGGTCCGGTGACCGATCACTTTAATTCAAATTGCATTGTCAGACGCTCTGATCACGTCTGACTCTCTACGCTTAACATCTGATTTTTGATTTACTGAGTGATATGTTGTTCTAACAGTCTGATTAAGCTGCAGGTGACAGGGGAGGATTCAAACACTCAAGGAGAGTCAATGTAGACCATTCCTTGGAGCAGGTTTGTCCGTTTTTCCATCTCAGGTTGCAACGGCCGAGCTGCAGACTAGAGCTGAGACTGGAGCTTGGCTGAGGGAAGCTCAGGGAGTCCAGGGAGAGCTCAGTGGTAGCTGGCGTTGGCAGGTGAGCAGCTGGTGGCTGTAGGGATGGTGTCGCCTGATGCTTGGTGGAGAAACAAAAGGGCGGAAGAAGGCTTCGTTGAAGTAGAAGTTCTTGCGAACAGCTGTGGGGCTTGAGTTCTGGCTGCACCTTTGAGTTCTCCACAACTTGCTTGCGTGTTCTGAAGTTCCATCTTGTGCAAGCAACTGAAATCTGAGAAGCAACCATTCTCTACCTGAGCACTTGGAGGAAGGAACAAGAGGCTTCGAGTCCAACAGCGAGAAGACACGGAGAAAGGGTTCTTGCGTGAGATCGTCGCTGGGTGGAGCTCATGAGGAAGCTTGCTGTGTTCTTGTCCTTGCTAAGTGCTAAGTAAGATTTTCCTTGTGTTTCATTGTGCTTAAACCTATATCTTTGATTGAAACGCTGTGGAGAGGTTTCTCCACTGAGAAGGAGGTTGCTTTCTATCTGGTGTTCACCGGGGCTTGATCTGCTGACGATCAAGGGATCACCCACCTTACGGGCACGCCAAGGAGTAGGGGCAAGTTATCCCCTAACCTTGTAAACCCTCCTTGTTAGCGATCTTGCTAGTTGTGTTGATTTGCTTTCGTTTTAGTTTTCTGCACACTCTGTTTTCTACTCTTTCCGCTGTGCTACTGATCTTTGAGTTGCAGAAATTCATAAGTGTTTAAAGTCCAAGTGATTGGCTATATTCACCCCCTCTCTAGCCATCCAGTTTCCAACAAGTGGTATCAGAGCTTGGGGCTCTGTTTACGGCTTAACATCCGAGAGCTTACAACAAGATGGCTATGGGAGGAGAAGGTTACAGCACAAACAGACCTCCATTCCTCGACGACACTGATTTTCCATATTGGAGGTCAAGGATAGAGTTCTACCTCAAAACCAACATGAGCATTTGGTTCTCAGTGAAGGAGGGTTTCTCCCCTCCAAAGGATCATGAGGGAAATGAGCTTGAGTTTTCTAGTTGGTCGGCTGAGCAAGTCAAGAAGGGGGAAGCTAATGCCAAAGCTATCGTCACCTTGCAATGTGGGATGACTAAGGATCAGTTGGTCAAGGTGGGTCCTTTCACAAGTGCTAAAGATCTATGAAATAAGATCATTGAGCTCCACGAAGGAACTCAAGACACCCGAATAGCCAAGAAGGACCTCCTTCACAGTCAACTCCAAAATCTGTCCATGGAAGAAAATGAAAAGGTAAGTGAACTCCATGGAAGATTCAAATAGATCCTCAACGGCTTGCATTCCATCAATGAAAAGGTGGAAAATCGAGATCTTACGAGGTATGTGCTCAATGCCTTTCCGAGGAGTACTTTGTTGTCATCCATGGTGGATGCTTATAAGGTTTCTAACGATTTATCTCTTGTTAAGTTAGAGGATCTATTTTGTGAAGTGAAATTACATGAGATCTCTAACCAAGGCCCCAAGGAGAAAGGGTTTGCTTTTGTGGCAGGAAACAAAAGGAAGAAGAAGATTGAAAAGGAGGAGGAGGAAAGCCACTGTCATGTGGCTCTAGTGGCCTTAGAAGATTCAAAGGAGGAGTGTGATGATGAATCAAGCTCCTCAACCGCGCCTTCATCATCTTCGGATGATGAAGAGGTAATTTCTCCCGAGTTAGATAAGTGCTATCGAACCATCGCATGTCTAACTAAGATGCTTAAAAAATCTAAGGCCAAAGTTAAATCTTTGAAATTGGAAATAGAACATTTAAAAACCTCTAAAGATGAGGTAATTGATGACTTGCATGTTAAGACCCTTGAGAATGACAATAAGGACTTAAAGAGCGAAGCTGAAAATCTTAAAAATGTTCTTGAGAAATTCTCATCTAG
>JAGFNQ010000812.1:98717-203128 GCA_024364735.1 Boesenbergia rotunda | reverse complement strand
ACTGCACTCCCACTAACCTTCTTGTACACACAAGGTTCGTCAGGATTTTGTGAGAAATCAAACTCTTTGATTGTCTCATCAAAACGGATGTTCCAGCTCCTGGATGCTTGCTTCAGTCCATATATGGATCGTCGAAGCTTGCATTTTGGTTTTATCAACCGATGTGAAACCTTCAGGTTGTATCATGTATACATCCTCAAGCAGGTTTCCATTAAGGAAAGCTGTTTTCACATCCATTTGCCATATCTCATAATCATAATGAGCTGCTATGGCAGGAGCATCCGAATGGATTTAAGCATAGCTACTGGCGAATAGGTTTCGTCATAATCAATTCCTTGTTTCTGACGATATCCTTTTGCCACTAATCTAGCCTTAAAGGTAACAACATTACCTTCCATGTCGTTTTCTTCTTGAAAACCCACTTGCACCCTATGGGCTTAATCCCTTCAAGTGGGTTAACCAAGTCCCATACTTGATTTACGTGCATGGAATCCATTTCCGACTTCATGGCTTCAAGCCATTTGTCCCTTTCTGAACTTTTCAGAACATCTTCATAACTGATAGGTTCGTCATCGCTTATGAGTAACACGTCGTTCGATTCACTTATGAGAAATCCGTATCTCTCTGGAATATTGCGTGTCCTATCAGACCTACGAAGAGGTGGTGTTGTTTTAGGTTCAACTGATAGCTCATCATTATGAGTTATTGGTTGTGGGTCTAGACTAGGTGTCTCTGTAATGTCTATTGGAGTTTCTTGAACTTCATCAAGTTCAATGCCACTCCCACTGTTTTCTTGTAAAAGAAATTCTTTTTCCAGAAATACAGCATGCCTTGAAACAAACACCTTTTGTTCCAAGGGATGATAGAATTGGTAACCCTTCGTTTCCTTAGGGTATCCAATAAATAGACATTTATCAGACTTAGCATCCAATTTATCTGATATAGTCCGCTTCACATAAGCAGGACAACCCCATATCTTAAGGTGAGTTAAGTGAGGTTTCTTACTATTCCATGTCTCATATGGAGTAGTAGAGACTACCTTGGTCGGGACTCTGTTTAGCAAGTAAACAGCTGTCTTAAGTGCATAGCCCCAAAAGGATTTTGGAAGAGTTGCATGATTCATCATGGATCTAACCATGTCCATCAAGGTTCGGTTACGCCTCTCAGATACACCATTATGCTGTGGTGTATATGGCGGAGTCCATTGAGACAATATCCCATTGTCCCTAAGATAATCTTGAAACTCTTGACTCAAGTATTCACCACCCCGATCGGATCGAAGTATCTTAATACTTTTGCCAAGCTATTTCTCTACTTCATTTCTGAACTCTTTGAATTTCTCAAACGCTTCAGATTTGTGTTTCATCAAGAACACATACCCGAATCGTGAGTGATCATCGATAAAGGTGATGAAGTAGCTATAGCCTCCTTGTGCAAGAGTTGACATTGGTCCACATACATCAGTATGTATTAGACCAAGCAATTCTCCCACTGGATTACCTTTTCCGGAAAAGGGTAATTTGGTCATCTTGCCTTTTAAGCATGATTCGCATGTATCAAATGAACCGGGTTCAAATGATTCCAGAATTCCACATCGGTGTAATTCGGTCATGCGTTTCTTACTTACATGGCCAAGACGACAATGCCATGTGTAGGAGTCTATTCGATTATCTATTCGAGCACGTTTGTTGCTGACTTCGATATTGAAAACGTCACCGGATAAATCTAACGTGTAGATACCATTGCACAAAGTTCCGGTCCCATAAAGAACGCCATTTAAAGTTATGTAACAACAATTGTTACTAAAAGTTAAATGATAACCTTTTTCATTCAAACATGAAATAGATACAATGTTCTTTATTAACGAAGGAACAAAATAACAATTATCCAATTCTAAGACACGTCCAGTAGGGAGCTTTAGCAAATATGTTCCGATGGCAACAGCAGCAATCTTTGCTCCATTTCCAACTCGCAGATTCGTTTCTCCCTTGACGAGTCTTCTTCTATTCCTTAGCCCCTGTATGTCATTACATATATGTGAGCTACACCCAGTATCAAGTACCCAGGTATCTGAGGAAATAGAGTGACATTCAATAACGAAGATACCTGAAGAGGATGGGGCATCGGATGCCTTCTTCTTCAAAGACTCAAGATAAACCTTGCAGTTTCTTCGCCAGTGACCCTCCTTGCCACAATGATGGCAAGTGCCTTTTGGTGTCTTTTCAGTCTTTTTGGTCTTTTTCTTCTTTCTTTATTCTGTTCTTTGGCCTTCCTTTAGAACCTTTCTTCGAGGAACCAACTAACAGTACCGTCTTCTGATCCTGCTTTACAGAAGGCTCTACAGTCTTCAGCAGGTTGAGCAACTCAGGAATGGTAGTCTCCAGCTTGTTCATCCGATAGTTCATCACAAATTGTGAATAACTTTTGGGCAAACAATGCAGAATTAAGTCAATACTTAGTTCATGATCTATTGCAAAACCGAGTGTGCTCAGTCGCTCAATGTACCCCAACATCTTTAACACAAACTGTGAGGCAGAAGTGCCTTCCTGCATCCTAGAGGTGAAGAGGAGTCTGGAGACTTCGAACCTTTCGGATCTCGCCTGCTCTTCAAATAACTCATGAAGATGGAAGATGATGGTATAAGCATCCATATGCTCATGCTGCTTTTGCAGCTCAGGTACCATAGAGGCTAGCATGATGCAACTCGCAAGTTCAGAATCGGTCACATGTTTCTGATAGGCCACTAACTGGTCTGGAGTTGCATCTTCTGGAGGACGGTTGGGAAGTTGATCTTCAAGGACATAAGCAAGCTTCTCTGCCTTGAGGACTATCCTCAGGTTTCGAAGCCAGTCCATGAAGTTTGGCCCAGTCAGTTTATTGGTGTCCAAAATGGAACGCAAATTCAGAGAAGACATGATCGAGTGATTATCCTAGAAATACAAATTGAGCTTATGTGAGAAGAATGATAAAGAATGCATCAACATACATTAATTAAATCCTATTTATTTTTCGAATTGAATAACCCTTTTTATCAATTCGGGAGATCGTAGGAACACCTCCAAATAGGTTGATATCCAACCATAGATAAGAACAACCATGGCTGTGGCCATCAAGTTATTCTTAGCTATGAAGGTAGGTAATTATACCGATTACATATCACATATATGTAACTATCACTTTATGCTATCAACTAATTGAATGTTTGCATAAATCATTGGGTTGTTAACTCATTAACAAGTATGCAACAATATACATAGCACCCAACTGCACCTCTCTTTACATCGACCTTGGCTGTGGCACAACAAATCGATGCTCCAAGCTTAAGGCTGACCCATTAATCAAGAAATAGTTTTAATATGGTTGGAGCTCATTCAACCGTTTAGTCAGGCTTGGATGTGTCCAACAACCAAAACTAAGGATTGACCTCTGACTCCAACTATATTATCATAAACTAATTCCATGGTTTGAACATGTTGAGGTTCAAGCCGGGCATGGATGTGTCCATCAACCCAAACGAGAAACAAAACTCCGGTTCTAACCATATTAATGGAAGGTGTTGGCCTTAATATTTTGTAAGGGGTTTTGGGTCTCATCCTTTCTTTTCTAAGCACATTCATGACATATAATTATGTCATGACTAACGATTTCCTTAATAAAGTATGTATGTGACTTAATTTATCAAGTCTCATTAATTGAATTAGGAACCGGATTTCCTAATTCAATTTCATACTTTATTCAAGGAATTGTTTTGGGAAACAATTTCCTAAATTGTCATAATCAATTTCGGAAATAATATGTTTAAGACTTTGATTTCTCTAAATCAAATCTTATTAAATTAAGAGACAGATTCCCTTAATTCAACCACATATTATTTTCATGAAAATCTCATTTAAGAAAACTCTATAGGAAACCATTTTCCTAATTAATTTTGGAGACAACAATATGTAAGAGCATCACCTCTTAAATCAAATTTCCAAGATTTGATCACATATTTTATTCATGGATTAATTAATTACAACAAATTATTTTCTAAGGGTGGCTCCCCGAGGCTCAGATACCCAAAGAAAAGAAATTTGTCGTAAATCCAATTTGGTCCGCTCCCCGAGGCGTAACCAAATTAAACATGACAATTTTATTCAAAATGGGAAATTAAATTACAACAACTAACTTTAAATTGGACGGCTCCCCGAGGCTCAATCCAAAATAAAGAATTTTGTTAATAATTTAAAACCAATTCGAATTTAATTGTCAATTAATGATCCATAAATTTGTCTAGACTTATTGAAAGAAAGTGCCCAAAATTGCGAGATTTCATAATAGGTTTTCAGAATAATTGTAAGTTTCTGGTACAAAGAAAACTTACATATTTCCAAAATTGGAAAATTTCCAAAATAGGAAATTTCCAAAATTGGAAAGTTTCCAAAGATGGGAAGTTTTCACAATTATCATAAAATTTCAGAAACTAGGATATTTCAAAAGTTTGCGAAATTTCATGAGGATTTCCAAACTTTGAAATTCCTAAATCTAAAATTTATCATAATTGGAAAGTTTCCATAATTGGAAAATTTTCCAAAATTGAGATCATGACAAAGTTTTCCGCAAAACAATTATATGATTATGTCGAACACTAACCGGCTCTGATACCACTGTTGGGACCGGGTGCATGTTGACATGGATACGGGTTCGTAATTTTAAAGTTTAATTACGTGCAGCGGAAGGTTTAGCATAAATAATTTCTTAAATTATTTTAACCACGTATCTAGCATGCAACCTTAAGTTGTGGAGACATGATCATAAATTAAAATTTTGCAGAAAAGTAAACTAATTTACTTTGTACCTCGCGTAACTCGAAGAAAGGGACGAGATCCAACCGTAGCGTCCCTTGGAAGCTTCGCCTCTATTCGCGTCCACGCCGAGTTCTCTTCGGGATGACTTCGCAAAGTCACGAGTTTCGTGCCGACAAGAACTACTAGATTCTCCAAAGGCACGACTAGAATATCAAGAGAGAAAGATGGAAGACTAACCACCAAGTAACGGAATCAATATCCGGGGGAAGGAAGGAGTTGCGACCCGCTTCTTCTTCTTCTTTGGCACCTTCTTGGTGGAGGAGGCTCACGGCAACCCTAGGCGGTGCGCCGGCCCTAGGGGAGGAGAGAGGGCGCCGGCCCTAGAGAGAGAGAGAGGGCGCCGGCCCTAGAGAGAGAGAGGGAGAGAATAAGAGAGAGAGAGAGCTTGCTACTTTATCTCTTAATTGGAATTCAAGCCTTGCCTTGGTTCCTTTATATAGTAGCCTCTCCATCGCCAAGTCTCCTTTTTAACAGAATAAATTTTCATAAGAAATTTATCCTATAAATTTTCTTATGAATTATTCCGTTATGCCAAGTTTTATTATAACTAACTTTATAATAAAACAAACACATCTCCCCTTTTATTATGGAATAAATTTTTCACAAAAATTTATCATATAAATTTTTCTTATCATGGAAAAATCAATTCATAATTAATTTTATAAAATAAAAATAAACCAATCCATGGTTCATTTTAATTTCCATAAAAAGAATAAATTTATATAAATTTCTTTATATAAATTTATTTATCCATAATTTTATAAAACAAATCGCGCTTGATTTATTTTATAATTTAAACCAAATAAATTGGTTTCCCTCCTTTATTGTGCCCGGGCAAACCAAAGAGGGTGGGCACCCTCTTTGGCCGGCCACACCAAGCCAAAACCGTTACGAATTAAACTCATTTAATTCGTCCAATAAGCCTTCAAAAGACTTAGCCATTTTAAGCTTCCGATGCGCCTCTGATAAATTCAGATTCGACTTATTTCTCTTGATTGGAAAATCCAATTTTCAACTCGTTTTAAATCCCTCGGATTACTCGTAGTGCGTGTGACTAAATAGGCTTTCGATTTATGTTGGCCGTCTATAATCAACCAATTATAGAATGATCATGAGTGGCACCTAGTAGTACATCATGACCCCCAATTAATCGAAAGATCAACGGTTGACCTCAGAAATAATTCTGAAACCCTTCAGCAGCTCTAATGAATCGTGCCTCATTCCCTTCACCATCTTATACCCACTTGGTTCAGGACACGGTCTATATGTGTCAGTCCCCACTAGGCTGACTACGTCACACCTAGCCCAAGTAATGTCTTTCTCATCCAACGGATTCTAATTACTCTCATGTTTCCTAGAGATTCATACTCGGAACATGTTATGCTCTGGCCAGAGGCTTTGAGTAACAATCCGACGATAGGCCTTGGGTATACATCTCCTCGCAAGGAGTGGTGAATCCTTTGTAGGCTGTTCAAACATCTTCGGGCACTTTGGCTTATACCCAACCATCCTGGGTCCACACCTCCTTAGAGATGCTTGCTTAAGATGTCAAATTATAAGTCTTCACGACCAAGATGACTTGAACACCGCAAGTCAAAGGAACATCGCACTTAAGCTGCAGTAAGAACTTCATTGACATATCTATATGTAGATTACCATATGAAGTTTACAGTCAGTCACTCCAATGAACTAGTTCCCTTAACTAGCATCCATGTTTATCTCCGGACATCCCAATGTCACCAGCCAGTGAGAATCAGCTGATTAGAGAATAACCCATGCTAGTCTCAACAGAATTGATAGTGTTCGTATTTATCAATTCATCGACTAGGGACAATTTCAATAATTCACAATTGCACATGTAGAGATAATCACTAGTTGTGAATTCATCACAAATTCTCTCATGCTATGAATTGTATTACGGACATTCAGTAAATGAGTTCAAGATCTCAATCAAATACATGAACATGTATACTCAAATAGTGAATATTCATTTATTAAAGTAAATGATTACAATCATAAGGCGATTGCCTTAGGACACTTCTCTCATATTACTAACACAGCCCTCGGCCAGGTCTTAGTGCCCAGTCCACGACCAGGACTTATTGCCCAACCTTATGTCAGGACTTAGTTGCCCAGCCCATGGCTAGGACTTATTGCCTAGATTACCTAGGACTTTCCTGCACACTTGAGTAACTTTATTAGATCACAATTGATACTTAACTTTGAACCCTTTGTCAATATCAAAACAAGGTTCGATATGGTGCTTCCTGCACCAATAGAAATCTCCCCCTGAGTTTTTCAAACATTCGTGGGGTTTTTGAAAATAGTTTCTAAGTCTTTGTTGAATTTTTTTTCAGGTTTTCAATACTTACAAAATTTTCAAGACGGGATTTTTAAGTTAGAACAAAAGTTTTCCAAAATATTTTGAGTTGGGCACATAGAAAATTTTTCAACACATCTAGCTTTTAGCACTTAGAAAATTTTCAGGAGAATTTTGAAATTAACACTTAGAAAATTTTTCACAAAAAAATTTAGAGTAAGTACTTAGAATATTTTGAAAACAATTTTAAGTTAAGTACTTTAAAAGAATTTTGAAAACAAGTACTTAAATGAATTTTCAAAACAATTTGAGTTAAGTACTTAAAAGAGTTTTTCTAACCAATCTTTTGAGTTAAGTACTTAAGATTATTTTGAAAGCACTTTTGAGTTAAGTACTTAAAATAATTTTGAAAACACTTTTGAGTTAAGTACTTTAGAAAATATTCTGAACTGATTTTGAAGTCTTAACACTTAGAAAATTTTCATGCATTTGTAATACTTAGAAAAATTTTCAAGCAAAATTTTGAATTTTATAGCACTTAGAAAATTTTTCCAAGGTGATTTTGAATTACGTTACTTTTTGAAAAAGGAGATAAAAAGTTGAAAAAAATGTTTTGAAAATTTTTTTTGAAAAAGGAGCCCTTTGCCATATATCAAAAAATTATAGCAAGAAAAATGAGTAATAAAAGTAAGGTGTTGTGCTTAACCAATTCTAAGTATACACTGGACCAAATCTATTTGAATTTTCTCTTTTAGGTCGTGTCTAACCTGATTAGCTACGTACTAACTGTTATAAATAGTAGCTTTCACTAAGGTTAGTCAAGTTAAGTGATCTGATCAAGTTTGATTTTCTAAGCTTGACACTTAACCTGATTACTGTTTAATTAGTATTTAGTGCCCCAATTACTGCAGATGCACTGACTTAAAGCATCTTGAATCAAGGCATAGACCTAAGCATCTCAACCCAGTCTAGGTTATCAATCAAAAGTACCTTAAGGTGCTTGTGAGATGCTGGCTTCTAGATCTATAGGTGCATGTAGTTCTAGGGTTAGGGCCTAAGCTAATTCCATTTGCGAAAAGTCCTAGTTTTGAAGGGGGTAAGTTTTGAAAAAAAACTAAGTCAGAAAATCATTTTAAATAAAATCAATAACAAAACAAAAAAATGATTTTTCAAATTAAATAAGAAATGAAACAGTTTTTTTAAAAAATATAGTAGAGTAGTCCTATTCTACCAAGCATAACCCTAACTGCCTTCTTAGTGAGCTGAACTCAGACTCAGGTAAGGGTTTGGTGAAGATATCAGCTAAGTAAGATTTTGAGTCTACATGATTAAGGACTATCTCACCCCTGGCTACATGATCTTTTACGAAGTGGTGTTTAACTTCTATGTGTTTAGTTCTAGAGTGTTGGATTGGGTTCTTAGTTAGATTAATTGAACTTGTATTATCAATGTAGACTTGGGTTTGGGTGTAATCAAGCTGGAAGTCCTTAAGAGTGTGCATCATCCATAAGAGTTGTGCTACACACTCTCCTAAGACCACATACTCAGCTTCGGTTGTGGATAGAGCTACGCAATGCTGCTTTCTGCTGCACCAACTCACTAGACTATTTCCTAAAAGTTGGTAGCTTCCACACTGTTTCTATCTAGTTTGCAACCAGCATAGTCAGAATCCGAGTATCCTGACAGGTCAAAAGTTGAGGTCCTAGGATATCAAATCCCACATTTAGGGTGCCCTTAATGTACTTAAGTATTCTTTTTAGGGTTGCTAAGTGTGTTTCCTTAGCACAAGTTTGATATCTGGCACACAGTCCTACAGTGAAAAGAATATCAGGTTTGTTGGCTGTAAGGTAAAGTAGACTACCAATCATACTTTGATATAGTTTAAGGTCTATAGGTTTACCATCAGGGCCATTATCTATTTTTACATTTGTGGCCATAGGGGTACTTATACTTTTGGAGTTATCCATTTTAAATTTCTTTATTAACTCCTTAGCATATTTGGATTGATGGACATAATTTCCATCTTAGTTTGCTTAATTTGTAATCCTAAAAAGAAGTTGAGCTCACCAGCTAAGCTCATTTCAAATTCATTTTCGATTATTTTTACAAATTCTTTTAAGAAATTTGAGTTGGTGGATTCAAAAATTATATCGTCAACATAGATTTGGGCAATAAAGATGTCTTTTTCTAAGGTCTTAATAAAAAGAGTTGAGTCAATTTGTCCTTGGTTAAATTCGTTAGAAATGAGGTAGGTTGATAGGCATTCATATCATGCCCTAGGTGCTTGTTTTAGTCCATACAGTGCCTTATTGAGTTTGTAAACATGGTCAAGTTTTTCTAAGTCCTCAAAGCTGGGGGGTTGTCCTACATAGACCTCTTCTCTGATAAACCCGTTTAGAAAGGCGGACTTTACATCCATTTGGTATAGTTTAAATCCTTTATGGGCTGCAAAGGCTAGCAACATTCTAATAGACTCAAGTCTGGCTACTGGGGCATAGGTTTTGTCATAGTCTAACCGTTCGACTTGACTGAACCCTTTAGCTACTAAGCGGGCTTTATTCCTAACTATTTCCCCTTGGTCATTTAGCTTATTCCTAAACACCCACTTAGTGTCAATAATGGATTTGCCCTCAGGTTTAGGTACTAGTTCCCAGACTTGGTTCCTTTCAAATTGGGCTAACTCCTCTTGCATTGCTATGATCCAATCAGGATCAGGTAAGGCTTGCTCTATAGTCTTAGGTTCAATTTTCGAAATCAGTGCAATCTGACTAAGATTTCTATAGGAAGACCTAGTTCTGACTCCTAAGGTTGGATCATCCACAATTTGATCAGTTGGGTGATTGAGTATGGGTTTATTAGTTCTTCTAGAACTTGGTTCAGCCTCAGGTCCGGCTGGATGGTTCGATTCAGTACTTGGTTCAACTACTTGGGTTGGTTCAATTGACTCAGTAGTTGGTTCAATATTTAGTTCACTTAGAGGTTCAAGTAGTGGTTCAATAATTTGTTCATTATCTTCATGATCCATATTTGATGAATTTAGATTTGGATTATCAGATTTTGAATTAGTTTCCTCATCAAATATTAGATTAGTTGTTTCTTTAATTTTGTTAGTTTGTTTATTGTAGACCCTGTAGGCCCTACTTGTTGTTGAATATCCTAAGAAGACCCCTGGGGTTAACTTAGACTGGAATTTACCTAGGTAGTCTTTGGTGTTTAGGATATGAACTTTGCACCCAAAGACCCTTAGATAATGTAGGTTTGGAAGTCTATGGTAGTATAATTCATAGGGAGTTTTATTATGTCGTTTATTAATTAGGACCCTATTTTGGATATAGCAAGCCGTACTAATTGCTTCTGCCCAAAATTGGTTAGCTAGATTGAATTCATTGAGCATAGTCCTAGTGGCTTCCTGTAGGGTTCTATTTTTTCGTTCGACTATCCCATTTTGCTGGGGGGTTCTAGGACACGAAAATTCATGTCTGTACCCATTTATTCTACAGAATTCCTCGAATCTTTGATTCTCGAACTCTCCCCCGTGATCACTCCTAAGTCTTTTGATTTTGGTATCGTTTTGATTTTCAATTATCTTACAAAAATCAATAAATAGGTTTAGGGTTTCATCCTTAGTCTTTAGGAACGTAACCTAAGTAAACCTAGAGTAATCATCTATAATTACTAAGCAGTACCGGTTTCCGCTTAGTGACTTGGCTCCATGTGAATCAAATAGGTCAAGGTGCAGGAGCTCAAGCGTAGTTTGAGTTAGATCTGATTGAATTTGTTTGTGATTAGACTTGGTTTGTTTACCTTGGTTGCATGATTCACATATTATATTTTCATGGTTCTTAATTCTTGGTATTCCTTTAATTAAACCAAGTTGGGTGATTTTTGAAATTAATCTTAGATTAATGTGACCTAATCTCCTATGCCAGAGGTTTGATTCTTCTAACTGAGTTAAGAAGCATTTAGGTTCTACGGGTAGGTTTATAGTGTAAACGTTATTTCTCCTAGTGCCCTTAAGCATGACTTCTGAGTCTTGCAAGTTTCTAATCAGGCAGTCAGAGTTGGTGAAGGTAACTACATAGCCAGTATCACATAATTGACTTATACTAAGCAAGTTAAATTTAAAGTTTTCAACCAAGAGTACCTTTTTAATTACAAAATCAGATTTGAGTTCAATGTTACCTGACCCAATGACTTTGAGTGTAGCATTGTTGCCAAATGCTACTGAGCCTAGGTTCTTAAACTTGAGTTTGGTGAATTTCAATTTGTCTCCAGTCATGTGTCTGGAGCATCCGCTATCCAACATCCATTGGTCCAAATCTTTATGTTCCTACACATAAAGAATTTGTTGATTTAGATCCAATTAGAATTAAGGATAGCCTAAATTGACTTTCACAACCTAGTCTGTCTCACCCAATCTATAGTTATCAGTCATGTTAACCTTATGGGTTTTGTGAGACAGGTTTTAATAGTAGCAAGAATTTTATTTTGAAAACCATGATTAATTTTGAAAAGTTAAATTAATTTTAAAAACAATTTATTATGCTTGAAATTTTATTTTTGAAAAAAATGATTGAATCTAAGATTAATTGAAATCTGTGTTAGATTCAAATCTGACAATAGTAAAGTGAATTTGGTTTTCAATAATCGGCTTCCAGGTCTTGGCGAGGCACTAGGCCTTCTTTGGCCGTAGCCTTATTGGATCATCAACCCTTTCCTTGACAAAGCCTTTTATTGAAAATCCATCTTCAAGTTACTCCTTGAAAGATTTTGGTCTAACTAGTTTGGGTTTTGGATCGGTAGCTTCGGCTAGTTCCGCCAAAATGGCTTCCCTAACGTACTATCATCTCACCTCCACCCAATACTATGTTATTCAAATTTCAGTTAATCGTTTTAGTCCTTAAACTAACCAGTCCTAGGTCTAAGCATGATAATTTGCATAAAATAAATAAACACGCAAGCATGCAATTTAAAATAAGAAAAGAATTTATCTAACTATAAAAATTGTTTGTAAGTTGGCTCCCCGTGGACTAAAGCCACGGTAATGATTAGGCAAGATATGGATCTTGTCCTTGGGGATCTAATACTGGTTTGGTCCAGCTTGGTTGTTCAGGCAAAGTTTGGGTACTCATGCCTGAACTTTGGGTCTAAATTGGTTCAATACAGCATAGTATGACCTTTGTCTAGCCTTGGTTTGATACCTTAACCCGGATCGATTTAGAACAGACTTCTATTTTCCAAGGATCATGTCAAGACCCTTGAAACCCGAAGTGAATCGTTCTAAAGCCGCTCTAAGGTCCTTGACTTGAGTTTTCAAGGAGGAGTTCTCTTTCTCAAGCTTTTCAACTTGAGTAGAGGTTCCTTCTTGAACCTTCTCAGTCAAAGATCTAGAGTCAGTTCCCTCTTTCAGGAGTTTTACTTCCTGTCAGAGGGACTAGATTTTGGCTTTCGCCAAGTCACTAGACAGGTAAGCAATTAATTCTGCTAATTCAATTTTTGAATAACCACTTACAGTTATTTTGCCGTCCTATGAAATCGTGAACTTTTCGTCGTCCGACTCTGATTCTGATCCGGTGTCGATGTCGTCTGAAGCATTCAAGGCGAGCAGGTTCGATTGTGGGGCCTCTTCTTCTTCTTCGGATGAAGACTCGTCCCACGTGGCTTAAAGGGCCTTCTTCCTTCTTGTCTTCTTGGCTTCTTTCAAATTAGGGCACTCCGATTTGTAGTGTCCCTTCTTGTTGCATTCGTAGCAGGTTACGTTTGATTTGGTCTTGGTCGTTGATGGTTCAGCTAGATCTTTCTTCTTTCGGCTGACTTTTCTTCTGTTGGTCTGACGCTTCAGCTCCTTGTAGTAGTCCCGGGCTAGCCGAACTAGTTTGGGTCGATCCCCTTCACTGTCTTCTGAGTCTGAGTTTGAGTCAGACTCGGGTGCAGGTTGAGGCTTTTTCTTGGTCACTTTTCCTGTTTTTCCTGCAAGAAAAGCAATACCTTTCTCGGCTAAGGTGCAGTTAGTCTGCTCATGTAATTCTAGTTTAGAAAATAATTCGTCTAATTTGATTTTGGAAAGGTCCCTAGAAACTTTGTAAGCATCTACCATAGATGCCCACAAAGTATTTATTGGGAAGGCGTTTAGGGTATACCTGATAAGGTCACGGTTTTCTACCTTGTGACCAATTGTATGTAGTCCATTCATCAGCTCTTGGATCCTGGCGTGGAGCTGGGCTGCCGACTTGCCTTCGTTCATTTTGATGGTGTACAATTTGTTCAGCAGTAGGTCCCTCTTGCTGATTTGGGTGTCGAAGGTACCTTCGTGCAACTCGATCAACTTACTCCAGAGTTCCTTCGCACTGTTGAAGGGTCCCACCCGGTTCAATTCATCTTTGGTTAGTCCGCATTGGAGTGTCTGGGTCGCCTTTGCATCAGCCTCGATCTTCTTTTTCAGCGAGGCATCCCATTCTGTGTAAGGCTGTGCCACTCCTTCCGCATTCTTCGGGATTTCCAAACCAGATTGGATTATGATCCACATGTCCACCTGAGTTTTCAGGTGGACTTCTATCCGACTCTTCCAGTAGGAGAAGTCTTCTCCACTGAAGAGTGGTGGTCTGGCTGTGCTGAAACCTTCTTGCATGGCCAGTAAGATTTCTGAAAAGACAAAAAAAATCTTGTCCCAAGACTTGGTCTTGGATTAGTAGTGCGGGAATAAGATAATTAAGAAAGAGCGATCGAGTGGTGTTGCACCAACCTTGATTAATGAGGAAAATTCGAAAGAAAATGAAATTAAAAATTTTGTAAAATTCGAAAAACTCTCAAATTGGTGGTTGCACCAAATTTGAGCCACCCGCTCTGATACCACTTGTTGGATTGAGAAAAATGATAGGGGGGGGTGAATATCGTTAAAACTTTTCGGATAGAATAAAGAGCGAAAACGCAGCGGAAATAATTAAGTGCACACAAGAACACAAGATTTTTTACTTGGTTCAGAGTCACGGTCGGCTCCTACTCCAAGGCCCACGGGCCTTGACCGTTTACTTTGGGCAATACTATAATCGCGCAAAGCAATTTACAAATTGAGTACAGGAATATAGCGGAAATGAAACTAGTTACACTTTTCGTTACCGACGTCCGGTGTGGATCGTATTTCGGAGTAGAAGGTCATCGTCGACACTGGAATCTCGAAGTCGGAGTTTACCGGGGTGTAGCGCTTGAACGAAAAGCTTTGGAGCGTTAGAAAACTGTGTTGTTGAAGCCTTGGGGTCGAGCCCCTTTTATATTCCTCTATTGGGCGCTTGATAGGTTGGGGGCGCCTGACACGTGCCCTTCGATCCGGAAAACCTTATCCGCGGGCTCGGTCAGCGCTTATCCTCCCCACTTGGGCGCCTGAGCTGATGGGGGCGCCCGTGACCTCACGGGCGCCTGATCCGCCTTGGTTCAGTGGCTTCACAGCTGGTTTTTGGTTTTTGCCTTCACCCTTGGGCGCCGTATCCTTACGGGCGCCTGAGCCCAATCAGGCGCCTGACTCCATTCGGGCGCCTAGGCCCAGTGAAGAATCTTCACTTGCAGACGATCAGTCCTTCGACCCTGCAACTAAGGTTAGTCCCAAAAACATAATAAGTAGTAATTACAGCCGTAGCTGTCTTGGTTCTGACTTCGGGTCTCCCAAATGGAACCCTAGGTCGAACCAACACCTACTATTTCCTCGACGGGGAACGCGTCCACACCTACTCCTCTCAGGAGAGTTTACCTTTTGCCATCCGGCTCCTCCGGTTGGACTTTTTCCCGATCCACCTGACCAGGTCTTCGTTCCCAACTTCCGATCAGGTCTTCGGTGCCCAGTCCCTTGCCAGGACTTCGTGCCCAGTCCTCGACCAGGACTTCGTGCCCAATCCTCGACCAGGACTTCTTTGCCAGACTTCCGGTCAGGTCTTCTTGCCCAGTCCTTGACCAGGACTTCTTTGCCCAGCTCTTTGCCAGGACTTCTTGCCTAGTGTACCTAGGGCTTCTTCCTGCACACTCAGTGAACAACATTAGAACACAATAACATCTTAACTCTTGAACCCTTTGCCATTATCAAAACCTAGGTTCGACTTAGGTGCTGCCTGCACCAACATATTTAACTTATTATTTTTTTGCTTGTAATTCATACTGTAAGATGGGTTTTCTCCGCCTTTGGAAATTTCGGAAAGGATACCAATAGTGGACTCACGCCGAGTACATAGACCTTGGACGTACTGACCCTGGGGGGTTGGGAACCAAGTAAATAAACCTGCTTGTCTACTATCTGTTATGTTTATTTTCTTTATTTATTATTCCGCTGTGTACTAATATTATGATAGATAGACGATTGATCGAACGATAAAGATCTACGAAAAAGTTCGAGTCGATATTCACCCCCCTGTATCGACCGACACCGATCCCACAGTTTGGAGCTTTGTGCATGAGTTCATGGAGTCTTGGAATATTTAGTTTTGCAAACTGGTTTACGTGGTTTTGTTATGGACCCTGTAGGAGGATGTAAAATCCGACACGTTTATCTCACCCTGGAAAATTCTTTGGGAAAATTTCCTAGGGTTCCGGGGCTTCCGAGTCCTTGGACACAAATTTAGGGATCAAAAGTTAATAAGACAAACAATTATAAGGACTAAAATGTAAGTAAGTTTAAAACTAGGGGTGATTTTGCAATTAGAAGGAAGTTGGTTGGACCAAACTGCAAAATGGCCACCTTAAGAGCCGATTAGGGCTCACTATTTTGGCCATTCGATTCCTCCACAGCCGAACTCGACGCGCCGCACACCCTCCTCGGCCGATCGAAGCCGCCACCACCACGAGCACTGCCTGATCCACCACTCCGGCGAGTCACAGCCTTGGGGTCGGGCGAGCGACTGGGTTCCGACTTCCTCGACTTCCAAATCACCTCGCGAGTGGGAGATAGGGGTTCGCCACAGGCGTTTTGGGGCACAGCCGTGGTCAAGTCGGCCGACGACATACTCGCGCGGTCGGAGCCCCACCGGAGGTGAGCTAGGGTTCACTTAGCCAGGAACTCGAGAGCTGATTCATCGCCGATCAATGGTTGGTCTTCGTTCAAGGGAGCGACGCCGGTAGCAACGTGGGTAAGGTTTCCTCTAGCTAACACGATCGTGTATACAATAATTAGAGTTGAGGTTGAGTATGAATCGAATTCTTGTGTGTGGTGGCAGAACCAATTCGATCTTGGATTTGGGTTTTCATTGCTTGCTCCTTGCTCAACTTACGGTGTGGTTTTGCTTGGGGCTGTGGAAGACCCCCCCTGCCGTGAGATCCTTCAATTGATCTTGCTAGGAAGCAGCTTGAGGTTGCTCAGCACTTTCTTGCAGCGATTCTGCTGTGTGAGGTTGGAAATTTGGGCGACCGTGTGTGAGGTAAGCTTAGGGAATATGTGACCCACGATTCCATCTTATATTAAATGAGCTATGTATTAGGCTATGGATTCAAGTAGCAGGTTAATTCTGTTGTTTTGGAATGAATGATCAATTACAGCTTGTGTTGCAGCTCACCATTCGGTCAACTGTTGTTATCGGCCTCTATTCCTTGCTGGGGTCTCCTACCAGAGAAGGAGAATAGGGGATTAATTAAGGTACATGAGTAATTACTAGATGGTTTGTTGTAATTGCTCCCAATATTAGATCAGTTTAGTTATTATGGCTATTTAGCTCAATTGGAACCATAGGTCAATTGTGGGATTAGATCTAGAAATTTAACCTAATCTTGATTACGCTGAGTAATTAGAACCCTTTCATTTAATTAGAGGTAATTAATGGAAAGGAAATGGTTAGGTTAACCCTAATATGATTTAGGGACTGGTTAGCTAGCTATTATCGTTGTAATAGCTAATTAAATGCATCCTTGATACAGGAGCTTGATCGGATTATTATTGGCGGGTGGTTCTATCTCTTTTGATACGGACTTCTCTTGGAGGCGGGTACCCTTTGACTTATCTTTATGATATTGTCATCTTGTTATGCATAGACTATTATAGATAGCAGTAAGATTATACGCTATCCTGGTTATTATGTCTGTTCTGGATATTGTTGTTTATCCCTGTTTATTATGCCAGTTCTGGATACTTGTTGTTTATCCCTGTGTTATTATGCTGCTAGTTCCATACAGTCTCAGGTATTGTCATATCTATTTACATGCTAGAGATCGTGGTATTGGCTCCTGCCTTTGACCTTGAGGGATTGGTAGTTTTCCGGTCAGTATACCTTGTAGGTTACCTGTATTTCCTGTTATAGGATTTCAGACTGAGGCTTAGTATACTGGGGACTTGGGAGAGAGGTATGTGTATCTATCATACACCATCTCTGCATTATTGTATGCTGGCCCACACGGACGTTGTGGACGATGTCCTGACTGGGTACAGGTTGTCACAGCTCTACCCACGCGGACGATGTGGACGATGTCCTGACTGGGATTAGGGGGTGACACATGTCATTGCATCAGGGTGCTTTATATGTTTGGGTCATGCACCATCCTTGCATTATTGCATACTGACCCACGCAGACGATGTGGACCATGTCCTGACTGGGTACAGGTGGTCACAGCTCTACCCACGCGGACGTTGTGGACGACGATCCTGACTGGGACTAGGGGGTGACACATGTCATTGCACCATGTGCATACTATGCATCGTGCATTGTTTGCTGCTCTTATTTGCTGCACTTGTTTGACATCGCATATACTGGAGACTTGCTATCTGTGTTTATATGCCTATTGGTTTTCCTTTGGTATTTATTACCCTCTTTCCAGGTTAGATGGATTCAGGTATGTTTCTACCCAGTATTTTCAGTTCCAGTCTTTCCCTCTTGTTGATATGAGACTGTATTAGCGGAACTCTTGTTGTTAGTATAACTTTCTATGCATATCTGTTGGGTATTCGCTGAGCTATGGACTCACCCCGTTGCCATATATGTTTATTTCAGGTTGATGTCTGCGAGGAGATCCCGAGCCGCCAGTCCCCAGCTCCAGAGGAGCTCTGTTTAGTTTTACCTTACGTTGTTTCGGTTATGGACCCTGTAGTATTTACTATGCTTCCGCTATTTTGTTTTGAACATGTATGCACGTTTTATTTGATGGTATTGTACTTTTGAGTCCTATGTTGGACTTCGTTTGATTTTGGTTTTGTTCCTGCCCCCTGGCAGCTCAGGTGAGTTCGGATTTGGTTTTTCGATAGTTATAATCATATAACTGTTGTCTTTGCATATATCTGAGGCCTGAGGCCCTTTAAACTGCGTGGTTGTGTTATATTATCTGTGTGTATGTGTAAATTGTCCGCCGGACAGGGGAGGTGCTGTCCGATTTTCTATTGGATCAGCGGCTCCTGGGTCTCGGGGCGTCACACGATTGATCGAACGATAAAGATCTACGAAAAAGTTCGAGTCGATATTCACCCCCCTGTATCGACCGACACCGATCCCACAGTTTGGAGCTTTGTGCATGAGTTCATGGAGTCTTGGAATATTTAGTGTTGCAAGTTATGGGTGGCTTAAGCTTCGTAGCAGTTTTGAGGTTTTGGGAGGCTTCAAGGCTTTCGGGATGGTGGTGTTTTGAAGGATTGCTTTTTTGTGCATATCTCTTGGAAAAATTAGATATGGAGTTTGCAAAACTATCTTGTGCAAACGTTTACTTGGTATTTCAAGTTCTATTGAGGATGTTGATTTGTGTGTGGCTTGAGTGTTATTTCTAAAATGGTTGATAGATTTTTTTTTTTGATAGTTGTAAATGTTGTGAGTTACATTAAAGTTTGAATTCCTTTTATGTTCATTTGTGTCTTGTAACATCTGTATTTGAAGGTTAGGTTTGGTCCCCTTCTAATATGGTTTTTCTTTTTTAGGAATAATATGTTTCCTTTAAAAATAACCATCTAATGTTTGAGTTGACATCATTCCACATACATTAGTATGTATAAGGCCGAGCAACTCACCCACTAGTTCACCTTTTCCAAACAAAAGCCAACTTAATTATCTTGCCTTTTAAGCAAGACGCATATATCAAATGAATCTAATTCAAATGATTCCAAATTTCCACTCTTGTGTTATTCGGACATACGTTTCTTACTTATATGGCCAAGGCGACAATGCCACGAGTAGGAGGTTAACTGATTATCCTTTCTAGCATGTTTATTGCTCATTTTGATATTGAGTACGTCGTTGGATATATCAAACGTGTAGATGTCATTGCATAAAGTTTCAACTCCATAATGAATAACATTCAGAGTTATATAATAGCAATTGTTACTAAATATCAAATGGAAACCTTTTCTATTTAAGCAAGAAATAAAAATAATATTCTTTATTAATTCAGGAATAAAATAACAATTATCCAACTCTAAAACTAGTCCGCTAGGGAGCTTCAATAAATAAGTTCTGATGGCTATAGTTGTAACATTTACTCCATTGCCAACACATAAATTTGATTCCCCTTTGACTAGCTCTCACAATTCCTTAGCTCTTGCATGTCATTACATATGTGTGAGTCATATCCTGTATCCAATATCCAAGTGTCAGAGGAAATAGTATGACACTCAATAATGAAAATACCTAAAGCAAATAGGGCATCGGATGCCATCTTCTTCTTTACATACTTAAGATAGATCTTGCAGTTCCTTCGCCTGTGTCCCATCTTGCCACAATGATGGCATGGGCCCTTTGGAGCCAGTTCTACTATCATTGCCTTTTTCTTTCCTTTAGCTTAATACTTTGACTTCCTCTTAAAACCTTTTTTAGATGAGTCAACTAACATCACTGTCTTCTATTATTTAACAGAATGCTCCATAGTCTTGGCATATTGATCATTTCAGGAATGATGGATTCAAGATTGTTCATTCGATAATTCATCACAAAATATGAATAACATTTGGATAAACAATACAGAATTAAGTCAATACTTAATTCGTGATCCATCACAAAACCAAGTGATCCCAAATGCTCAATGTAGCTATTCATCTTTAGTACAAATTGCACCGTAGATGAACCCTCATGCATCTTTGAGCAAAAGAGATGCATGAAGACCTCGAACCTTTCCAATCTAGCTTACTCATCAAAAATCTCACAAAGATGAAAGATAATAGTATAAGCATTCATAAGCTCATGCTGCTTCTGTAGCTCAGGAGTCATTAAGGCTAGCATGATGCAACTAGCAAGCTCAAAATCAGTCGTATGCTTCTAATGGGCTAATAATTGGTCCACAGCTGCATCATCTCCTAGACTTGTGGGAAGATGCTCATCAAGGACATACACAAGCTTTTCAACCTTGAGAATAATTCTCATATTTTTAAGTCAGTCTAAGAAGTTTGGCCCAATCAGTTTGTTCAAGTTCAAAATCAAACACAAATGTAAAGATGACATAATCAAATGATTAACCTAGAAATACAAAATTTAGAAAATATGAGAGAGGTGATTTTATAATGTAAAAAATTTACATCTACGTACAAATCCCACTTATTTATTGAATTCAAGAGCATTTACATCGAATTTGGTAGATTGTATATTTTTCTCCAAGTGAGTTGATATCCATATAGATAAGAACAGCATTGGAGTGAGTCCAACAAGATATTCTTAACTATGGTAGTAGGTAACATATATACCGATTAGGTATCACTTATACATAACTATCACATTATTCTATCAACTATTTGAATATTCACATAAACATCCAGTTGCTAGCACATTAACAAGTATACATCATATATAAATTACCTAACTTTAACTCTATCCACACTAACCTTGAGTGAGTCCAACAAGTTAATGCTTCATGTTAAAGCCAACTCGTTAATCACGAGATCATATCTCAATAGTTTCAAAATATCTAATTTCAAGTCAAAGCTTGGAGTGACTCCAACAACCCAAATAAGAAATCAAACTCTGATTCTCACCATATTAACGAAAGGTGTAGACTTTAATATTTTTACATATGGGATTTAGGTCTCATCATCATCATGCAAATGTACTATCTATGTGACTTCATACACATGACATAAATGATGACATGACACATCACACACATGATATAAAATGATATGACACATCGCACGCATAAAAAAATTTATAATACTATAAATGCAACTACATGGCATACAATATGGCATAAACATGGCATTAATGTTGTCAAGTAATATAAAAGATATTGTATCTACAAAGACTGATTGGCAATCACTAGGGTGTTTGCATGTGTGAGCTAGCTAGACTTTCCGAAAGTGTAAATGTGATCACACAAAAACAAGAGCTAAGGTCGGAAAAGAAGAAGGCTCAGTGAACGAGGGAAGAAAGCTATGCAGAGGGAATATCCTAATGTTTAGGTTTCCTTGTGATAGTCTTTGATGCTCTATGGGGTGCTAGTGTCTTGATCTCTATGTTTTAGCATCGTAGGAAGCCTAGCTAAATACCAAAGTGACCTTGCGAATCTCACGCCAGAGTGTCTCCCCTAGCAGCTATCCAATGTTTGATAAACATGGTAATTTAAAATGTTTAGTTAAAGGATTATCTATGTCACATAGGGCTCCTTGGGCATACATTCTAGATTACACATGTTATCTCCTAATATGGGATTAGGAAAAACCCATTAAGTACAAACTAGGTCCATCCTTATATGTACATAGCCTCTAAACTAAGGGAATACTCAAGGATCTCCAGTTAAAAGATTACCCTTGTCACATAGGGCTCCCCGGGCATACAACCTTGAGCATATCCCCTAAGGGAGATTGATACATACTATATTCAATCAAACACATCAATCAAGTATACACTTAAGAAATCTAAGTATAAACTATTCATTGAAGCATTTCATCAAATAAGAACTATGTCAAACCATGTTATTAATCTAGGCACAAGAGCAATCCATAGAGTTTACATCAAATTCACATCACAAATACTCCCAAAACTCTAGAACATAATGAGACTACTCACTAAACATGAAGAAGAAACCAAAGACTCCTAGAAACAAACATCCTAGATTCTAATCTATGAAACTAGAGAGGAGGGGAAGAGAGATGTTTATCCTTCGCAACAGAGAGTCTTCAGAACCAATCCAAGCCTTGATGATGATGGAGAGTGTCATAGATCATCCTTGAGCCATCAAAAATCACCCAAAATGAAGGCGGTGGCCAAGAGTGGTGTCTCTCTAAGGGAAAACTTCCTCCCTAAGAAAAAGGGAGGAGTTCCCCTTTTATAGCAGAGGCCACAAAACCCTACCTGGTGTGGCATGGCCAAGGCATGGGTCGTGCTGGGGTGGAATGACCCTGCCTTGCCAAACATGGGGGAGAGGCATAGGTCATGTCAGGGTGACACTACCTAACCATGTGCCTACCTTTAGTTAGGTAGCACGGACCGTATCAGATGGCACGACCATGCCAGGGGGCACGACCTACCTCAAGAAGTTGCACACGACCATGCTGTGTGGGATCACACGACCTCAATCCAGCTCTAGCGATCATCTTGCTTTATTTCACGTCCATGTGGGATCGGTGCCAGTCGATAGAGGAGGGGGGGGTGAATATCGACTTGAACTTTCTTGTCGGAACTTTGTCGTTCGATCGTCATTCTATCAAAGTTAGTACACAATGGAAATAATAAAGAAAGACACAACAAGAAAAACTCGCGGGATTTACTTGGTTCCCAACCCCCTAGGATCAGTATGTCTAAGGCCTAAGTACTCATCGTGAGTCCACTAGTGGTCTCCTTTCCGGACTTCCTGGAGGCGGAGAATCCCGTCTTACAGTTTAAGTACAAACAAAGAAATGATAATAAAAATAAGTATAGCTTTATATCTTGTAACGCCCGCCCTTCCCAGCCCTACGATGTAGGCGGAAGGCGGCGTTACGCTAACATACATACATGCATATGGAGATCTTAATGCAGCGGAATAATTATAAACTCCCTACTTATGCGTTTAAAACATGCAACTCATATTGACATATCTTAGCTATTATTTCTAAACATGGTTACTTGGTAACTTAGCATTGTCATAACATAAGAGAAATAAGACATAGCATGCGAGACATAACATGTGAGACATAACATTCTTGAACATGTTTGCATACGTTGTTCTTTAGGAAAAACCATCATAAGTATAGCATGAAACTAAGGAGGACAACGCAAATATAAGACATGTGACAAAGTATACGTATTAGGATCTTTTCTTTTTCCTTTTCTTTTGCCAAGTCACTACCACACACACACACATGCCCTCCTGCTGCTTCCCTTAGCTCAGTATCCTCTTGCTTGATCTGCGGTATAAGAAAATAAAACTTATAAGCACATAGGCTTCGTAAGACTCTTTCCTACTCACTAAAACCATATGTCACATATAAGGCATAACATAGAGAGTGTAACAAAAACAAAAGCATATCATGTGAAGGTATTCATAAAGCATTTAACATGAAGAGACATATAGATGTACATAAAAACATATAATCATATGGAAGTGCTTAACATAAAATGAAGGCGCATAGAGTTCATGGCATAAGAAGTACTTGGCATAAAATATAAGCATACGAACATACTTGACATGACATAATTCTTGACATAAACATAAGCATATGATATACTTGACATGGCATAGTTCTTGACATAAACATAAGCATATGAACATACTTGACATGACATAGTTCTTGACATAAACATAAGTATATGATATACTTGATATGACATAGATGCATAACATGAATGAATGCATGAGTTAAATGCACATAACATAAGGATGCTTATTTGAAAATCATACTTATAAATACTTAAACATAATCATAACATCATGGGGGGGGGGGGGCCCGGCTTGTATCACATACATACATCATATGCGCGGATCCCTAAGTAAATGTGAGGTAGCTAGTCTCGACCTACTAGGGTAGGGACAGCTACGGTAGTCCCAGAACCGAGGCTGACATAAGGAGCCCATCCCTGTTGGACAGCTGCGGTAGTCCCAGAACCGTGGACAGCTACGGTAGTCCAGAACCGAGGCTTTCATAAGGAGCCCATCCCTTGGACCCTTACTTCGGTCCGATACAAACCCATTCATAAAGTAAAATAGCTTCACATGCTTCATCATTCATACATTTATAGAACATTCACAGCATAATTGAAGACATAAACGTGATCTTAATACATGAAGCATAGTATAAAGTATACTTAGCATTTCATCATTCTTACTTAATGCATAACATCATTATGCCTTAAAGGCATGAACATCATCTTCTTTCATAAGGCATGACATACATACATAATTATGCCTTAAAAGCATAAACATCATCTTAGTTCATAAAGCATGCATGATCATGGTACATAAGGTAAGCATGCATAGATAAGTTTTTTTTTTCATACATGGTACATATCACATAGCATACATGATCATGGTATCTATCATAAAGCATGCATGGGTAAGATCCATATGAACATGATACATACTACATAGGTTCATGACATTCAACATAAAACATGCATAGGTCCACATAATCATAATCTACATATGTTCAAGACATTTAACCTAATGCATGCATAATTCTACATAAACATAATGCATATTTCATAACACATGTGTTCATAGTATATGGTTTAAAACATCCATAAATAAAACCTACTAAAACATGGCACATAATATAAGCATACAAGGTCATGATACATAGCATATAAAGTTAGGATTTTAGGTAACATAAAATTCATACAACATGCTTGAATATGTATATACATCATAATAAGCCATAACAAGTATACATGAAAACTTAGACTAACCCAAACCCTAGACTTGGAGCTTTCGGTGAAAGTTATAGATAGAGGCTCCATTATTCAAGTAACATGTGAGGTACCATAAGTAAAGTAGAGCCCATACAATACATACAATGCCATAGGAAGCCATTAGAACCCATGATTGGGGCTAACCCTAAGTCCTAGCCCTAAAACTTGGTCTTGGCCGAAACCCTAGAGGGTCACAAGTACATGGAAAAATTCATAAAATTCACAATTAACATCCAATACAATACATACAATGCCATAGGAAGCCATTAGAATACATGATTGGGGCTAACCCTAAACCTTGTCTTGGCCGAAACCCTAGAGGGGTATTAGGTCTATGGAAAATTCATAAAATTTACAATTTACATCCATTATATCATAGGGAATCATAATAAACATGCTTGGAGGGTTGGATCTAATCCTAACCATAGAAATAGGGAAGTGGCCGAAACTTGTAGAGGGTCTTGGGGTGCTACAAAAATTCCACAACTCATAATTTATTCTTTATTTATCATGAGAAAATATTAGGAAGCATAAGTGAGGTTTTAACATCATCCTAGACCCAAAAACTTGCTTGGCCGAAAGTTATAGGAACCTTAGTTCATGGTGTTCTCAACATAAAGCCCAAACAAAATCTTAACTCATGAAAGATAACATCAAAACTATTATACCACAGGTGAGGGAATCTTACATCTTTTTATCTTGGTTATAAACCTTGAATCGAGAGGAAAATGAAAACCTTCTTGACTTTAGAACACCCCTTGCCCTTGTAGCCTTGTAGAAAAACTTAGATCTTCAAGAGGGAGTCTTCTTGTGAAGTTTTCTAAAGGGAAGGTTCCCTTGTGGCTCACGGCAAGGAGGAAAGGAGGAGGAAGAAGAGAGAAGAGGAAGAGCCTTAGTGGAAGAAAAGTAACTTAAACCTCTTCACTTCTCATCCAACCTTTTTATACTAAATGAAGGGCAAGTGAAGGGGCATGGTGCCTCCTCTCATGGTGACTTTTCACTTCCCTTAGCCTTAACTAAAATCTTCTTCCTTTTCCACTAGCACTCCCTTGCTAGGTGAATTGGTTAGTACATGCATGATGAGGCTTTGCCTCTATTCTAGGTCCATGGTTCAATCCTTGGTGCATGCACTTCTTTTTATTGCATTTACTCTTATTTTTTTGGTAAGACCCACATAAGAGCTCACTAAGAATTATGCTAATATTCCTAATTGGAGCCCATTTCTATTCATGTTACTAATTCTACCCAAGGTCCACTAATAGTCATGATACTAGAAGGGCCCATGTAAGACCCATTATTACTTAGCTTTTAATCCATATAAGAAAACAGGCTAAGGTTCATGCTAGATTTCATATGTTACTCAAGAGTCCATATGGGCATGATCAATATTTTAAAGAAAAATATTGAGAGGATTTTACGGGCGTTACATATCTAAAAGCAAACCAATTTAACACGATGATCATATAGGATCGGTGTCGGTCGATAGAGGGGGGGGGTGAATATCAACTCGAACGTTTTGTCAGAATTTCGTCAGGAAACTTCATTTGATCGTCTTTCTATCAAGGTTAGTACGCAGCGAAAAAATAAAATAAACAAAGAAAGACACATGAAAAACAGGCAAGATTTACTTGGTTCCCAACCCTCCAAGGTCAGTACATCCAAGGCCTAAGTACTCAACGTGAGTCCACTAGTGGTCTCCTTTCCGGACATTCTAGAGGCGGAGAAATTCATCTTACAGTTTGAATTATAAGAAAATTAATAAAAATAAAATAAGTACAACTTTTTAATTTAAAAACAAACCAATAGAAAATTGAAGATCCGGCCAATTCGGAAGTCCGAAGTGCAGCGCACTTCCTCCTAGAGTCTCCTTGGTCGCAGAGCTTTGACTTGAGCATGTTTTCTTCACATAGACTACTTTTGCGGATGTAGAAAGCGATGTTCTGAGATGAGGGGTCAAACCCCTTTATATAGAGCATTCTCGGGCGTCTCAGGGCTCTTGGGCGCCTGCCACGTGGGGTCAAAATTTCATCCATAGCAACGAATTCGCAGAAGGATAAAACCCAGCCTTCCCAGGTGCTTGGGAAGCTTTCAAGCGCCTAGGAAAGTTCTCTTAGGCGCCTGATTCAAGTCAGGCGCCCAAGAAGGCTCTCTCAGGTCCTTTTTCTTGCGTTTGCTCCCCTATCTTGCCTCCAACTCCAGGTACCTACAAGACAACAAACACAAGACAAAAACACAACTAATCATAGCCTTAATTGATTGGTTCTGACTTTAGATTTCACCTGAAACCCTAGGTCGAACCGATGCCTAATGTTCCCTTTCCCGAGGAACGCATCCTCACCTACTCCACCATGGAGATGTTATCTTTTGCCAACCAGGACCTCCGGTTGGACTTTCGCTCAGCCTATGAGAACCTGAATCTCGAGACGTCTGACCTCTACCCATCTCTACTTTTGTTCACGATCCCTGCTCGACTAAAGCTTTTGCCAACTGGGACCTCCGGCTGGACTTTTGCTCAACCTCTGAGAACTCGGCTCTCGAGACGTCCGACCTCGACCCGTCTCTACTTCTGTCCACAATCCTCGCTCAACTAAGACTCCATTGCCTGATTCTTGACCAGGACTTAGTGCTCAGTCCCCCAAACCAAGACTTTGTGCCCAACTTCACTTACCAGGACTTAGTCTACCTAGCTTCACTCACTAGACTTCGTGCCCAACCTCTTGTTTTCTTCTTCCTCCTTCTAGTCTACCGTGAGCAAGCACCACTAGACATGGAGAGGAGAGTCTCCTCTCCTTTGTGGTGAGCTTCGGTGAGAAAGGAGGGACCAGCGGCCGGAAGGAGGCAGCGCAAGGAGGCTCAACGGTGGCGCAAAGTTGGGAAGGGAGAGGTTGCGATCAGGTTTGGGTTGGTTGGAGGGGCTCTCTCCTCTCCATCTTCTTCTCCACAACCTTCTAGAGGTCAACAGTTGGCTGGTGGCACCTTGGTGGCTGCTGTTGTCCGGCGGCGCAAGGAAGAAGGGAGCAAAGGGCCGGCGGCACTAACCCTTGGCTAGGGTTTGGTTCGGCTACGGGAGAAGAAGAAAGCGTGATTGATTGGTCACCTTGGTGATCTCGGTTCATGGTAGATCGTTGCCCACAAGACGTCGTGAAGGGAGGGACATAAGGTAGAAGACCGCGAGGTGATCGGAAAAGTATAACTCTTTCCCAAGCTCCTTGATTATCCTTATGTGTATTGTGTACCATGTTTGTTATCCTCATCATTTCATGTTAGTTAGTTTATTATTTTGATTTTGTATCATAGCTAATAATTTACTAACTGGACCCCGACCATAAACACAAAAGCCGACGATCCACTCGTCGACTTTTCCGCGGTCGAACGGTCAAGCAAATTACAAGGCCGATTTTGGTAATTGGCCGAGTTGTAATTTGGATCATTCGATACGGCACTAGATGGTTGTCGGGAGATGGGTCTCCATTCGAATTAATTTTTTAATCCATAAACATGGAGAGGTCTCTCGGATTGACTGAGTATTTGCTTAGAAAACCCGCCAAGCCATACCCAATAATTGAGATTAGAGCTAAGGCTTCCAGCTTTGTGTGTTTAGAATTGGTTAATTTTTGCATTTTCTTACATTTTATTTTGCTGGATGATGCGTGGATGTGCGTAGGCTAACTTTGTGTTGTAGGCATGAGATTCCAACTTGTCATGGCCAAATAATGGTTGTATGAATGGTTGTGCAAATTTAATGTAATTAATTAATCCTCGGGGTTGACGAGGCTAGGTATTTAATTTTTGTAAATAAATACGGCACATTTTTAGCCGAGCTATTTACTTTACTTTTGATCTAGTTTTCATGTACACTCCCTTGTAGAGTATAGGATCGATGATGTAAATAAGTAGCTAGATATTTCGGCTTGGAGATCCCTCAAGGTAGCTTGCGCAGAAGGAAGGGAGGAGCGGACGAAGTGACGACACGACTGGAGGCGCATTAGAGACCAAGGGCCATGAAAGTTGGAAAATCTAGGATTTTTTCCATTTTTCATATATTTGGTTATGTGCTTGGTTGTGTGGTTATGCTAAATTAAAATTCCTCGAAATAAATTACTAAGTGGGAGAGGGACCCTAAGGGTCCCATGACTTCCATTACAATCTGATAAGTGATGCGAACAAGTCTGCGCGTCGGCTCTGAGTGCCTTCCTCCCCATTGGATGGACTTGTTCTGCGGATCACTGGGTCGGAAAAGACTATAGAAAATTGTTAAAGAGTGTGTGTACTTCCCCATCGAAATGCACATAATCAGAAATAATTTTCTTAGTGTCGTGTAATGGTGCACACTTAGATGCGAATAATAGTATCCTCCCCATCGGAGTCACTGCTATTATTTTGCAGAGCCGAAGTGAACTAACTATTGATCTTACTTGTCAAAAAGTTAGGTTGATAAGATAGTAATATTGATGGGTAAAACCACCTCTTACGAATGTAGGGATTTGTATACGTCCACACCATCGTGGCATGCAAATTTCTTGGTGTATAGGGGTGTTGGTTGATTTCAAAAATTAATTGTTTTGAGGAATTAATTTATTTTCAATTTCTAAAGTAGTGTATGTTGTGATTCTCAGGTTTTTCATAATGACCTTTAACCCACTAGCAACAATTCTTAAGGATAACAAATTTACTGGCCCAAACTACATAGACTGAAAGAGGAACCTTGACTTGTCCTCACTGCTGAAGAGTACAAATTTGTACTCTTCGAGGAATATCCGAAAAGGCCTAGTGAGGACTCTGGTGAAGAGTTGAGGGAGCGTTACAAGAAGTGGGTCAAGGCAGATGAGATGGTGCGGTGCTACATTCTGGCATCTATGTCGAATGTGCTGCAACATCAACATCAGGCCATGCCCACTGCTAGTGATAGGATGCTGAACCTCAAGGATCTCTTCGGGCACCAAGGTCGAGTTTCTAGGCAGGCCGTGATGAAGAGGCTGATGACGACCACTATGGTCGAAGGGACACCCGTGAGGGATCATGTCCTAAAGATGATGGCTCACCTCAATGAGATTGAGGTACTGGGAGCACATATCGACGGGGAATCCCATGTCGATATTATACTCCAGTCTCTGCCTAGGAGTTTTGAGCAGTTCAGGCTCAATTACAATATGAACAAACGTGATTATACGTTGGGTGAACTGCTAGGAGAACTCCAGGCGGCAGAGGATCTCTTTCATCAGAACTCGCAGACCTTAGTAACTCAAAAGGTTTCTTCTTATGTGCCGAAAGAAACAAGGAGGGTTCAAGAAGGCAGCAACATCGCAGGGACCTTGGAGTAGCATGAAGTAACCGAAAGGCAAGTGCTTCACGTGCAAGCAAACTGGGCACTAGAAGGCGGGTTGTCCCCGTCAACAAGACAAAGGTATTTCTTCAGCCTTAGTCGTTGAAACAAGTTTAGCGGTGCTATCTACCAGTACATGGTGCATAGATACGGGATCCACTGATCATGTCTGCAATACTTTGCAGGGGTTCTAGGAAACCCGACGGCTAGCTGATGAAGAAATTGTGGTCTACATAGGCGATGCTACAAAAGTGGCAGCAATTGCAGTGGGAATTTTCTATTTATCTTTTAAGAGAAATAAATTGTTAGTTCTGAGAGATTGCCTTTGTTGATGCAGTCTGACTTGATTGTTGTTTTGGTGTTGCCACCGATTTAAGTTTGGTTGAGTGAGATCGGAAATCCTAGTGAGTAAAGCTAGGTGAAGTAAATCCTGGTGAGTGAAGCCGGGTCCTAGCAAGCGAAGCTAGGTGAAGGAAATCCTAGTGAGTGAAACTAGGTGAAGTAAATCCTAGTGAGTGAAGCTAGGTAAAGTAAAACCTGGTGAGTGAAGCCGGGTCCTAGCAAGGGAAGCTAGGTGAAGGAAATCCTAGTGAGTGAAGCTAGGTGAAGTAAATCCTGGTGTGTGAAGCTGGGTCCTAGTGAGTGAAGCTGGGCATGAAGTCTTGGTTCGGGGGACTGAGCATTAAGTGTACAAGTCGGAGAGCGCTCGGGAGCTCGTTCTCCGGATCAGACTGAGTCAGAGAAGGCAAGGGAGCCTGTTCTCTGGACTCAAGGTCGAAATGATCAGAGCTGGATCGGTCTGAAGTCCGATCAAGGAGTTGGCACGAACTCTCTCGATTGTAGATCGGTCAGAAGTCCGATCAGGGAGTTGGCACAAACTCTCTTGATGGCTGATCGATCGATTGACCGATCCAGGGCCGATCTAGAAAGTTTCAGAGGAATCAGAAGACCTTCTGAACGGTCTGGTGACCGATCAGAAAACAATCAGAATGATCAGAGGAACTTCTGATCGGTTAGTGGGACCGATCAGATAGGCTCTGGATCGATTAGGAGGTAGCCTGATCGGTCCAACATAGGGCTGATCGGTCAGGCTGACCGATCAGGGCTGATCGGTCAGCTGGCCCGATCAGCCCCATGGCTGATCGGTCAGTGAGACCGATCAGCTGTCTTGACTCTCAACCCTGAAATCCCAGTAAGATAAGGGATCGGTCTGGTGACCGTTCCCTGATCTCTGATCGGTCAGTGAGACCGATCAGACCTTTACTCGATCGATCAGAATGAAGTCTGATCAGTCAGGAGAGAGTCTGATCGGTCAGGGCGACCGATCAACGCCTCAAAACTTTAATTCAAATTACTGTCAGACCTCTGATTTGCTTTGATTTTCTTCTGATCTGGTTTGATTTGCTTCGTTAATAAGTCTGTGAGTGTGCAGATGATACAGAGATGATACAGAGCCATGAAGGAGGGTCAATCGTGACTTTCACTGCGGCTATTTTGTTTGGTATCTGTTTACAGGTTTCAACAGCTTCTGGCGTCTGGCCTGAAGCTTTAGCTGAAGAGGTGACTTCAGTGAGTTCAGAAGGGGTCAGTAGGTCAGTGGGTGATGACGTCGTGGGTCAGTGGATGATGAAGCCTGTAGATGTGCAGAAGGAAGACTTAAGAAGAAGCTGGCGAAGCAGAGGAGACGGGGGCGAACAGAAAACGAAGCAAAGGGTTTTGTTGTGGGTTTTGCTGTGTTGTTGTGCTCTCTGCATTGTTTCTTCCTTGAAGCTTTCTGCTACATCTATGTGAGCTATCCTTCTCATTGCCTCCCATGCTTAACTGATATTCTACTAAGATAGTTGTGGAGAGGTTACTCCACCGAGAAGGAGAAGATTTTAGGCGGAGTCTGTCCGCGGCTTGATCTGCCGAGGATCAAGGGATCGCCCACCTCACAGGCACGCCAAGGAGTAGGGGCAAGTTATCCCCGAACCTTGTAAATCTCTTGTGATAGCGTCTAGTTTGTTTTCTTTCTGTGTTCTTTCTGTTTTGTTTTTCTGCTGCTAACCTAAGTGCAGAAAGATCGAAGAGATGCTTTTAGTGGGTGGCTATTCACACCCCCCCTCTCTAGCCATCCCAGAGCCAACAAGTGGTATCAAAGCCTGGGGCTCTTTCAAATGGATTAACACCTGAAGAGCAAGAGGGTGGCTTTGAGAGAAGGATTCAGCACCAACAGACCACCTTTCTTCGATGGAGCAGACTTCCAGTATTGATGATCAAGAATGGAGTACTATCTGAAAACAAACATTGGTATGTGGTTTTCAGTTAAGGAGGGATTAATGATGCTGAGGGCAAGGAGGTTGAGTTCTCAAGATGGTCAGCCGAACAGATAAGGAATGGGGATGTTGATGCTAAGGCAGTGGTCACCCTACAGTATGGGATGACCAAGGAGCAACTCATCAAGGTTGGTCCTTTCTCAAGTGCCAATGATCTATGGAACAAGCTCATATAGCTACACGAAGGCACTCGAGACTCTCAGATAGTAAAGAGGGATCTCTTCTTCAACCAACTCTAGAACCTCTCTATGAAAGAAAATGAAACTGTAAGTGAGCTTCATGGTCGGTTCAAGGAGATCCTCAATGGTTTGCACTCGATCGGTGAGAAGGTCGAGAACCGTGACCTTGTAAGGTATATACTCAAATCCTTTCCTAGGAATGCCTTGTGGTCATCCATGGTGGATGCCTACAAGGTACCCAAGGACTTGTCCATTGTAAAGTAAGATGACTTTTTCTGTGAAATGGAGCTACATGAGATTGCTAACAAAGGCCCAAAAGAGAAGGGTATTGCTCTTATTGCAAGGGACAAGGGAAAGAAGAAAAAAATCCAGAAGAAGGAGGAGAAGGCAAAGAAGAAGAAGGCCTTGAAGGCCACATGGGATGAGTCCTCATCGAGCTCATCCGAGGAGGAGAAGGAGGAGAAGAGTACCCGTCACATGGCTCTCATGGCACTAGAAGATTCAAACGAAGAAAGTGGTGATGAGGCAAGTGATACATCAACCGCGGCTTCATCATCTTTGGATGATGAAGAGGTAATTTCTCCCGAGCTTGATAAGTGTTATAGGACTATAGCTTGCTTGACTAACTTGCTTAAAAAATCTAAGAACAAGGTAAAATCATTAAAATTAGAAGTAGAACAATTGAAAACATCTAAGGATGATAAAATTGATGATTTGCATGTTGAGGTCCTTGAGGATGAGAACAAGGCCCTAAAGAGTGAAATTGAAAAACTCAAGAATCTTCTTGGGAAATTTTCAAATAGCTCTAGGACCTTGGATATGATCCTCAATTCTCAAAGAGCGGTCTACAACAAGGCTGGTATAGGTTACCAATCTAAGGAACCTAGTTTTGTGTCATTAATGTCTAGAACCCAATTTAGATCACCAAAGGCTTCTAGGTTTCAAAGAGTTAGAAAGAAAATGACCAAGGCATGGGTCCCAAAGACTTGCATTGTAGGTACATTAGGCCCCAAGGTTTGGGTACCTAAATTATCTATCTTTCGTATTGTGTAGCATTGGTTGAGGGGGAGCAACTATCAACATGGTTTGTTGATAATTGGTGCTCCAAACACATGGTTATTCCTAGTTGGGGATGCGCTTCTTATGATACCATTTCCTCCGCTTAATGGATAACTATTTACTACCTATGGGGAATAAATTTGATACAAACTTGATGTACAAAATTGTTTTGGGAATAAAAAGAAACATATATTGTTATTCATAATATTGATCCGATTCAGTATCATCAGGATGCAATTCATCCCATTGAATTTACAGAAATCCAATTTCTCATCTATATGGGATTAGATCCCGAGTTATTGAAAAAAAAATAAGATTATGGTTACTGCAGTGTTCATTCTAGTCCTACTATTTTTTTCTTATCATCTACGTACAACAGTCAGTCAAAATAACTAATTTGATTGAAACTTGAATTATTAGTTCTTGTCAATGATTGAAGAAAGGAATTCAAACTTCAAGTATTAAACAAAATGATCTGGCTGGAATCATAAGTATCTGAGATAGTAGTATCTAAGCCTAGATAGTATGAATGTTTTCTTATTATTTTGTTATGTCATGCCTATTTGTTTCGGTGTTACTTCATTCATCAGCTCTATTTGATTCCTTACTCCATTGACATATGATGCATATGAGTGTTTTGCCATACTATATTTATGTTATATGCCTTTCATATGTCTTTCACCTATTACTCTTTGTTTATTTTGGTTTTGGGGAGAGACCCCTATTTAAGGGGGAGTTTTTAAACTTAATAACCAGTCTACACCCTTTTCGGTGTTTGACAAAGGGGGAGAGGATGGTTAGTTAAGTTTAGGATTTATTACGAACTTAACTATTGTAGGGGGAGAATTCTGATCCCCTTGCAATAATAAACTTGACTTCTAATACCTAAACTTAAATCAGGTTGTCAAACAATAAAAAGAGGGAGATTGTTGATACAGTCTGACCTGATTGTTATTTTAGTGTTGACACTGATTTAAGTTTGGTTGAGTGAGATCGGAAATCCTAGTGAGTGAAGCTAGGTGAAGTAAATCCTGGTGAGTGAAGCCGTGTCCTAGCAAGGGAAGCTAGGTGAAGGAAATCCTAGTGAGTGAAGCTAGGTGAAGTAAATCCTGGTGAGTGAAGCCGGGTCCTAGCAAGGGAAGCTAGGTGAAGGAAATCCTAGTGAGTGAAGCTAGGTGAAGTAAATCCTGGTGAGTGAAGCTGGGTCCTAGTGAGTGAAGATAGGTTGGACTAAGTCCCGGTGAGTGAAGCTGGGCATGAAGTCTTTGTCCGGGGGACTGAGCATTAAGTGTACAAGTCAGAGAGGGCTCGGGAGCTCGTTCTCCAAACCAAACTGAGTCAGAGAAGGCAAGGGAACCTGTTCTCTAGACTCAGGGTTGAAATGATCAGAGCTGGATCAGTCTGAAGTCCGATCAGGGAGTTGGCACGAACTCTCTCGATTGTAGATCGGTCTGAACTCCGATCAGGGAGTTAGCACAAACTCTCTTGATGACTAATCGGTCGGTTGACCGATCCAGAGCCGATCCAGAAAGTTTCTGAGGAATCAAAAGGCCTTCTGAACGGTTTGGTCACTGATCAAAAAATGAACAGAATGATCAGAGAAATTTTTGATCGGTCAGTGGGACCGATTAGATAGGCTCTGGACCGATCAGGAGGTAGCCTGATCGGTCCAGCATAGGGCTGATCGGTCAGGCTGATCGATCAACCTTTGTTGATCGGTCAGCTGGACCGATCAGCCGTCTTGATTCTCAACCCTGAAATCCCAGTAAGATTAGGGATCGGTCTGGTGACCGTTCCCTAATCTCTGATCGGTCAGTGAGACCGATCAGACCTTTACTCGATCGATCAGAATAAAGTCTGATCAGTCAGGAGAGAGTCTGATCGGTCAGGGCGACTGATCAGTGCCTCAGAACTTTAATTCAAATTACTGTCAGACCTCTGATTTGCTTTGATTTTCTTTTGATCTAGTTTGATTTGCTTCGCTAATAAGTCTGTGAGTGTGCAGATGATACAGAGACGATACAGAGCCATGAGGGAGGGTCAATCGTGACTTTCGCGGCGGCTATTTTGTTTGGTATCTGTTTACAGGTTTCAACGGCTTCTGGCGTCTGGCCTGAAGCTTCAGCTGAAGAGGTAACTTCAGTGAGCTCAGAAGGGGTCAGTAGGTCAGTGGGTGACGACGCCGTGGGTCAGTGGATGACGAAGCCTGTAGATGTGCTGAAGGAAGGCTTAAGAAGAAGCTGGCGAAGCATAGGAGACGGGGGATGAACAGAAAACGAAGCAAAGGGTTTTGCTGTGTTGTTGTGCTCTCTGCATTGTTTCTTCCTTGAAGCTTTTTGCTACATCTGTGTGAGCTATCCTTCTCATTGTCTCCCGTGCTTAACTGATATTCTACTGAGACAGTTGTGGAGAGGTTACTCCACCGAGAAGGAGAAGATTTTAGGCAGAGTCTCTCCGGGGCTTGATCTGTCGACGATCAAGGGATCGCCTACCTCACGGGCACACCAAGGTGTAGGGGCAAGTTATCCCCGAACCTTGTAAATCTCCTGTGTTAGCGTCTGTTTTGTTTTCTTTCTGTGTTCTTTCTGTTCTATTTTTTCCACTGCTAACCTAAGTCCAGAAAGATCGAAGAGAAGCTTTCAGTGGGTGGCTATTCAGACCCCCCTCTCTAGCCATCCCAGATCCAACAACCTTTATGTACCCTCGTTTAGAAAGAATTTAATTTCAGTTTCTAAGTTGATAAAGGATGGATATTATGTTGCTTTTGATAGCAAAGTTGTTATAAAAAGAAATAGAGAGATTATTTGTTCGGGTACTATGGTTGACAGTCTGTACACTCTAGAACCAATAACTCTCACGATGCAAACAGAGGTTAATAGCTCATCATCTAACTTAAATAAGAGAAAGGAGCCTTCTAAGATAAATCAGACATATCTTTGGCACCTTAGGCTTGGTCATATTAACCTAAGTATGATTCAGAGGTTGATAGCCGATGGGCCCCTGGGTTCATTGGTGGTGGAAGACCTCCCAACCTGTGAGTCTTGCTTGGAAGGTAAAACGACTAAGAGGCCTTTCAAGGCTAAGGGGTATAGGGCAAAAGATGTGTTAGAGCTGATTCATTCTGATTTGTGTGGTCCTATGTCAATCCAGGCTAAAGGTGTCTTTGAATACTTCATCACTTTTATTGATGATTATTCAAGGTATGAGTACATTTACCTGATGCGCCGCAAGTCTGAATGCTTTGATAAGTTCAAAGAATTCAAGGCTGATATGGAAAAACATCGAGGTAAAAGTATCAAGACACTACGATCTGATCATGGTGGCGAGTACCTCTTTGGAGAGTTGAGGACCTACCTGTCAGAAGCTAGGATTCAGCCCCAGCTAACTGCACCTGGTACACCCCAACAAAACAAAGTTGCAGAAAGAAGGAATATGACTCTTATGGGAATGGTTAGGTTAATGATGAGCTATTCAGACTTACCTGATTCATTTTGGGGATACGCTCTGGAAACGACAGCGTACATACTGAACTTGGTTCCATCTAAGTTAGTCCCTTCTACTCCCACAGAACTGTGGACAGGGCGCAAGCCCAGTCTATGACATGTTCGGATTTGGGGCAGTCCAGCACATGTGCTGAAGGGAGATACTGATAAGTTGGAATCTCATACGGAGGTACGTCTGTTCGTAAACTATCCTAGAGGAATGAAGGGTGATCTGTTCTATAGTCCTAAGGATCAGAAGGTAATCGTTAGCACGAATGCCAGATTCTTAGAAGAGGACTATGTGATGAACCATAAGCCCAAGAGTAGACTAGTTCTTGAAGAGTTAAGAGGGGATGCTTCGACCTTAGGACCAATTGTACAAGAGGACACACCACAAGTCACTGTACCGCGTGTCACTGAGGATACACAGGTGGTGCCTCATCACAGTGGGAGGGTTGTCAGACAGCCTGAAAGGTTCATGTTTTTGGGAGAGTCTTCGGACTTGGTCTCTGGTAATCGTGAACCGGATCCTTAGACCTATGACGAGGCCCTCCAAGATAAGGATGCAGATTCTTGGCAAAGAGCAATGAACTCAAGACAGAATCTATGGATTCTAATCATGTCTGGGAGTTAGTAGAACCACCCAATGGTGTAAAAGTCATTGGATGCAAGTGGATCTACAAGAGAAAGAGAGGATCAGACGGGAAGGTTGAGACCTTCAAAGCTAGGCTTGTTGCGAAAGGGTACACTCAGAAAGAGGGTATCGATTATGAGGAGACCTTTTCGCCGGTAGTCATGCTTATGTCTATCCGGATTCTCTTATCTATTGTAGCTCATATGGACTATGAGGTATGGCAGATGGACGTCTATACGACTTTCCTTAACGGAAGTCTTGAGGAGACTATCTACATGCAGTAACCAGAAGGGTTCATTGTAAAGGGCAAAGAACATCTAGTATACAAGCTTAATCGATCCATTTATGGATTGAAGCAAGTTTCAAGATCTTGGAACATCCGCTTTGATGAAGTAATCCAGTTATATGGATTTATTCAAAGCCCGGATTAGTCATGTGTATACAAAAGATATGACGGAAATGTAGTGATGTTTCTTGTACTTTATGTAAATGACATTTTGTTAATTGGCAACAATGTCAAAGTGTTATCAGATGTAAGGGTATGGCTATCAAAGCAGTTTGATATGAAGGACTTAGGAGAAGCGGGACACATCCTTGGGATCAAGGTCATAAGGGATCGCAAGAAAAGGATGTTGTGCCTATCCCAAGCTTCATATGTTGACACTGTCTTGTATCGTTTTAGCATGGAAAACTCCAAGAAGGATTTCCTACCCTTCAGGCATGGAGTACCTCTATCCAAGGAGATGTGTCCGAAAACATCAAAGGAGATAGAGGAAATGAAGGCGGTTCCTTATGCTTCGGCAGTAGGAAACATCATGTATGCTATGTTATGCACGAGACCTGATATCTATTTTGCCGTGGGCATGGTTAGCAGATATCAGAGTAACCCTGGACAGTGACATTAGACTACGGTAAAGCATATATTGAAATACCTGAGACGGACTAGGGATTATATGCTAGTTTACCGGGCAGACCAATTAGTCCTTGTGGGTTATACGGCCTCAGATTTCCAGTCAGATAGGGACAAGAGTGTAGGACCGGTGCCGTCGATAGAGGGGGGGGGTGAATATCGACCGTTCAAATATTTCGGAAACTTCGTAAGACTTTCGATTGTCGTTCTGAACTCAGAGCGTTAGTGCAGCGGAAAAGTAAAGTAGAACGAAAATAAACAGACACAGGGACACTGCGGGATTTTTACTTGGTTCCCGACCCCCCAGGATCAGTACATCCAAGGCCTATGCACGGGAACGCCTGTCCACTATTGGTCTCCTTCCCGGACTTTCCGGAGGCGGAGAAACCCGACTTACAGTGCAAGTTTACAATCAAAAGATAAATAAAATTAAGTGCGGAATTAAATAAAAGCAAACCAACAAGACAAAGTCTGAAGCTCGGCCGATCTGGACCTCCGAAGTGCCACGCACTTCCTCCTGGAGCCTCCCGGTCGTAGAGCCTCGTCTCTAGCGCGTTGTTGTCAGTCAGAATGCTTGGAATCGCTCTTGGAAGTTGTTGTTGAAGTAGAGGGGTCGAAGCCCCTTATATAGCACTCCTTGGGGCGCCCTGGACGTTGGGGGCACCCCGATAAACCGAGTCAAACCTTATCCTTGCACCTACCTCGCCGCAGGTGATAAAATCTTTGACCAGGGCGCCTCGGACCTCCCGGGCACCCTCCTGAGCGCTTATCTATATTTCAAACCTCAAACAGCAAATATAGGTTTCAACCCGGGCGCCCCGGACCTTCCGGGCGCCCCCCCCCCCCCCCCCCCCCTTGACACCTATTCTGCTTACTTCACGAAAACTGCATTTTCCTCTTTACTCCGGGTGCCCCCATCATTCTGGGCACCCCCAATCATGGTTTAAACCCAATACTGGGTTTATGCCTTGCTCTGGGCGCCCCCAACAGCCATTTTCCAGCAACTTGCTTTGTCTCCGGTTCTTGGTACCTGCAAGATACACAAACACAAAGCACATATACATACAATATTAGGCTTAAGACTTGGTTCGGACTTTGGATTTCCACAAAACCCTAGGTTGAACCGGCGCAAGTTCCCACCCCCGAGAACGCGCCTTTCACCTACTCCTTTCAAGAGACAGTTGGCACCCAGTCCTTCGGGTGGACTTTTGCTTAGCTTCCGATATCTCCAGACCTCGAGACGCCCAAACCCTGACCCGTCTCTACTCCTGTCCTTAGTCATCGCTCAGCTAAGTTGCTCAGTCCCTCAGACCAAGACTCCATTACCTAGCAGTCCTTCGCCAGGTACCTAGCAGTCCTTCGCCAGGTGCCTAGCAGTCGTTCGCTAGGTCTTCGATGCCTAGCAGCCCTTCGCTAGGTGCCTAGCAGCCCTTTGCTAGGTCTTCGATGCCTAGCAACACTTCGCTAGGTGCCTAGCAGCCCTTCGCTAGGTCTTGGGGTTTCGATATCTAGCATCCCTTCGCTAGGTGCCTAGCAACCCTTCGCTAGGTCTTAAGGTTTCGATACCTAGCAGCCCTTCACTAGGTGCCTAGCAGCCCTTCGCTAGGTCCTAGGGTTTCGATAACTAGCAGCCCTTCGCTAGGTGCTTAGATTAACTAGGACTTTTCTTCAGCTTAGTTTACTTCTCCTTTGCTCCCCTTTGTCTGTTCATTGTATCACTGACTTAAGTGTATTGTCAAACATTAAAACACTTAAAGGAGAACATCATTGATGCAACTTGTACCAACAATCTCCCCCTTTTTGATGTTTGACAATAACTTAAGTTAGATTGGTTTAAAGGGGCTAACTTACTATCCTTGAAAAAAAACAAAAAATGATATAAATTTTGAAACTACATTTTTGATCTTTGGGGAAAATTTTTTCCAAAAGCACACCTCTCCCTCTTTGTCATACATCAAAAAAAACAAAAGAAAATACTTGCACCAACAATGAAGATCTTTGGTTCTATTTGAAAATACTTAGTGTAAATTTTGAAAGCATTGTATTTTGAATGATATATTGCATTTTTTTGTTGAAACAATGCATAATTTTGAAAAATGCTATGCGCTTTGAAAAGTACAAGTACTTTGAAAATTATGATGATCTTAAAAAAAAATGCAAGTACTTTTGAAAGATTATGTAATTTTTTGAAGTATATAAAGTACCTTTGAAAAATGCATAACTTTAGAAAGAATGCTATTTTGGAAAATATGAATATTATGCATATTGTGCAAGTACTAACTATTTTTGAAAAAGATGAACTTTTGAAAAATCTAAGTAATTTTTGAAACATAATATTTTACTTGACTAGGTTAATCTTCCAGTCTGACACCATCCTGGGAAACCTTGTTGACCACAAGGACATTTTCCTAAGTGTCCTGGAAGATTTTCCAAACTCAAGATTAAACATTTTTTTGTGAAATTGATCAAAACTAAATGAATTTTTGAACATACTGGTATTTTTAAAAAAATGATAGTATTTTGAAAGAATACTTATGTTTTTAGCAAAATTTAAAAATATCGTTCAAGAAGACATGTTATTAAATAATTCTTTTAATTTGACCTCCCCCTAAACATGACTCAGTCCTGGAAAGCTTGTTGACCACAAGTACTCTTCCTCTGAGTCTTAAGGTTTGATTTAGATCAAAAGAATAGTCTAATAGTTTTCAAAAATGAATGATTAAAAAAAACTTTCTGAGATTCTTCCTTTGACTCAGACTCCCCCTAAATTTGACACATCCTAAGAGTTCATGAAGATCATGAAGTGAACCTTTCCTCTGTGTCTTTAGGGTTTATCAAAGTCAAAGAGACAAATAAATTTTTGAACATATAATTTTTACAACATAAACCCCTTTTTTTTCGAAAAACACAAGTGATAATGATTTAAAGCTCAGTTTTCGAAATGTATTTTCAAATAATAGTAATGTTTAAAGTGCAGTTTTCGAAAACCAAAAAAATGAAAAGCACTCCCCCTGTACCCGATACCGTTTGACTCTATCTAAGTGTCTTAAGGAACTTTAGTATTGTCCTAAGAGGCTTGTGTCTAATTGCGTGAGTCAAACAATTTTTGAAAAGATATATTTTTGAAAACATATGATATGTATATTCAATCAAACAAGCATGAATTCCATAAAAACATTATTATGTTGAAGCACTATTTTAAAAATATATTTTTAGAAAAATATTCTAACAATTTTGAAAAATATTTTTCAATTCATTAGTCCTTAACATCTCACCCATTTTAGATGTATCAATACAACAAGCATGGTTGCCTTATAGATGTGTTGTGAGATACTTGAATTATTTTTATTGTTAATTCTAAGATTTAATTGAAGCTTGTGTTAGATTTGAATTTGACAAGAAGTAATTTGAATTTGAATTTCAAAAATTGGCTTCCAGGTCTTGGCGAGGCACTAGGCCTTCTTTGGCCGTAGCCTTATTGGATCATCAACCCTTTCCTTGACAAAGCCTTTTAATGGAATTTCATTTTCAAAATTACTTTTTGAAAAATTCTGGTCTAATTAGTTTGGATCTTGGATCGGTAGCTTCGGCTAGTTTCACCAATCTAATGAGACCAAGTATACTTGATCTTATTAGAATTGGCTTCCCTAACGTACTATCATCTCACCGCCACCCAATACCAGGTTGATCAAATTTCAATTATTCTTTTTCCTATAGTCGTTCTAATATATGCATAAAATTTAAATATGAATGACATGTCATATATTTAAAAGAAGTAGCAAATGCATGTCATGACAATTATGCATGAGTCAAACAAGTCCAATCACTTTATTTAAGTTTCTAATGATGTATCAAATTCTCGATTTGATACATGTCGTGTGAACCCGCGAATATGTCAACCCACTTTGACATATTTAATGTTATTAATTTTAATTGTTATAGTTTTGGGTAAGGTTTTAGTTTAGTTCAAGTTTAATTTATTTAAGAGTTAGTTGGATTCAAGTTAATTAAGAATTAATTGAAGTTTAAATTAATTTGAAATTGATTGATTTGAATTAACTTAATTTGAATTAATTTTAATTAAGATGATTTAATTTAATTAGAATTAATTAGAATTAAGATAATTTAATTTAATTAGGATTTAAATGAATTTAATTCGAATTAATTAAGATTTGATTTGATTTTAATTTGAATTTAATTAAGATTTAATTTGATTTTAATTAAGATTTAATTTGGATTTAATTTAATTTAATTTGAATTTAATTTAATTTTAATTTAATTTGATTTGAACTTAATTTAATTCGAATTTAATTTAATTTGAATTTAATTTAATTTGAACTTAATTTGATTTGAATTTAATTTGATTTGAATTTAATTTAATTTAATTTGAATTAAATTAGGATTTAATTTTGAATTAAATTTGAATTTAATTAAGATTTAATTTTAATTTAATTAAGATTTAATTTTAATTTAATTAAGATATAATTTAATTTAATTTAGATTTAATTTTAATTTAATTACGATTTAATTTGAATTTAATTAATATTTAATTTTAATTTAATTTAGATTTAATTTTAATTTAATTAAGATTTAATTTAATTTAATTAACATTTAATTTTAATTTAATTATGATTTAATTTAGATTTAATTTAGATTTAATTTTAATTTAATTAAGATTTAATTTAATTTAATTTAGATTTAAATTTAATTTAATTAAGATTTAATTTAATTTAATTTAGATTTAATTTGATTTGAATTATTTTGTTTTGAATTTAATTTAGATTTAATTTGATTTGAATTTAATTTAGTAATGATTTAATTTGAATTTAATTTAGATTTAATTTTATTTGAATTTAATTTAATTATGATTTAATTTGAATTTAATTTAGATTTAATTTGATTTGAACTTAATTTAATTAAGATTTAATTTGAATTTAATTTAGATTTAATTTGATTTGAATTTAATTTAATTAAGATTTAATTTGAATTTAATTTAGATTTAATTTGATTTGAATTTAATTTAATTAAGATTTAATTAGAATTTAATTTAGATTTAGTTTGATTTGAATTTAATTTAATTAAGATTTAATTTGAATTTAATTTAGTTTTAATTTGATTTGAATTTAATTTAATTAAGATTTAATTTGAATTTAATTTAGATTTAATTTGATTTGAATTTAATTTAATTAAGATTTAATTTGAATTTAATTTAGATTTAATTTGATTTGAATTTAATTTAATTAAGATTTACTTTGAATTTAATTTAGGTTATAATGATTAATTAATAATTGTGGGTTTAAATTCATCATTTTCATTATTTCGAAAATTTCTTCTTCATCTTTATCTATCTTTTCAAGTTTTTCTAATAATTTTGATTTATTTGAATTTTTGTAATTTTTATTGATTATGGCCTTTATCTTGGATAGTTCCATATCCTCCTTATCCTCACAGTAGGTGGAGTGTAATGGGCCACTAGTTAGAGTTATATAATAATATTCAATATTATCTATAATTAAGTTATCATCTAGGAGAATTTTATCTTTATTATCCTCAAGAATATTTTCAACAAAATCATCTTTATCCTCAGGATTTTCAATAATTTCAGGGTTATCTTTAGAATTATCCTTAAGGTTTTCAAATTTGAATTCGAATTTATCCTTAGGATTTTCGAATTTGAATTCCGAATTATACTTAGGATTTTCAAATTTGAATTCAAATTTATCCTTAGGTTTAATTTTATCTGAATTAGAATTATCAGAATTAATTTTATCAGAATTAATTTTATCAATTTCTGAATTGATATTCTGAATTAAACAATTAATTTTTGATATTTTACTCATCTTCACATTTTGTAACTTATCATTCAAAATATCTACTTGACTATGCAGTAATTCTAACTTATCAGGGAAATTATCTAAATTATTAAAAGACATTGTAGGAATTTGTAAAACTTTTGGAACATAAATCTTATGTACCTTCGCCGAACACTTGTTTTTGTAGTGCCCATATTTCTTGCATTTGAAGCATCGTACGTGATCCTTATTTTTCCGAACTCCTGGCGCTGGTACCCCCTTTGTCGCCGGTGGTGTAGATCGAGTCTTACGAGTAGGACACTGATTTTTGTAGTGCCCTCTCTCCCAGCACGTAAAACAAATAATATGCAACCTAAAATTTGACATAAAAAATTGTACCTGATTCACCCCTGGGCTCCCCCTCAACTCCTGGCGTCATTGCTCCGTCGGCGGTTAGTCCGGTGAAGAGCGGCTCGGCTCTGATACCAATTGTAGGACCGGTGCCGTCGATAGAGGGGGGGTGAATATCGACCGTTCAAATATTTCGGAAACTTCGTAAGACTTTCGATTGTCGTTTTGGACTCAGAGCGTTAGTGCAGCGGAAAAGTAAAGCAAAACGAAAATAAACAGACACAGGGACACTGCGGGATTTTTACTTGGTTCCCGACCCCCCAAGGTCAGTACATCCAAGGCCTATGCACGGGAACGCCCGTCCACTATTGGTCTCCTTCCCGAACTTTTCGGAGGCGGAGAGACCCGACTTACAGTGCAAGTTTACAATCAAAAGATAAATAAAATTAAGTGTGGAATTAAATAAAAGCAAACCAACAAGACAAAGTCTGAAGCTCGGCCGATTTGGACCTCCGAAGTGCTGCGCACTTCCTCCTGGAGCCTCTCGGTCGTAGAGCCTCGTCTCTAGCACGTTGTCGTCGGTCAGAATGCTTGGAATCACTCTTGGATGTGGTTGTTGAAGCAGAGGGGTCAAAGCCCCTTATACAGCACTCCTGGGGGCGCCCTGGACGTTGGGGGCGCCCCGATAAACCGAGTCAAACCTTATCCTTGCACCTACCTCGCCGCAGGTGATAAAATCTTTGACCAGGGCACCTCGGACCTCCCGGGCACCCTCCTGAGTGCTTATCTATATTTCGAACCTCAAACAGCAAATATAGGTTTCAACCCGGGCGCCCCGGACCTTCCGGGCGCCCCCCCCCCCCTTGACACCTATTCTGCTTACTTTATGAAAACTGCATTTTCCTCTTTACTCCGGGCACCCCCATCATTCTGGGTTCCCCTAATCATGGTTTAAACCCAAGACTAGGTTTATGCCTTGCTCTGGGCTCCCCCAACACTGGGGGCGCCCCCAACAGCCATTTTCCAGCAACTTGCTTTGTCTCCGGTTCTTGGTACCTGCAAGATACACAAACACAAAGCACATATACATACAATATTAGGCTTAAGGACTTGGTTCGGACTTTAGATTTTCATGAAACCCTAGGTCGAACTGGCGCAAGTTCCCACCCCCGAGAACGCACCTTTCACCTACTCCTTTCAGGAGACAGTTGCCACCCAGTCCTTCGGGTGGACTTTTGCTTAGCTTCCGATATCTCCGGACCTCGAGACGCCCAAACCTAACCCCGTCTCTACTCCTGTCCTTAGTCATCGCTCAGCTAAGTTGCTCAGTCCCTCGGACCAAGACTCCATTACCTAGCAGTCATTCGCAAGGTGCCTAGCAGTCCTTCGCCAGGTCTTTATTCCCTAGCAGTCCTTCGCCAGGTGCCTAGCAGTCCTTCGCTAGGTCTTCGATGCCTAACAGTCCTTTGCTTGGTCTTCGATGCCTAGCAACCCTTCGCTAAGTGCCTAGCAGCCCTTCGCTAGGTCTTGGGGTTTCGATACCTAGCAGCCCTTCGCTAGGTGCCTAGCAGCCCTTTGCTAGGTCTTAGGGTTTCGATACCTAGCAGCCCTTCGCTAGGTGCCTAGATTAACTAGGACTTTTCTTCAGCTTAGTTTACTTCTCCTTTGCTCCCCTTTGTCTGTTCATTGTATCACTGACTTAAGTGTATTGTCAAACATTAAAACACTTAAAGGAGAACATCATTGATGCAACTTGCACCAACAAAGAGTAAGTCTACCTCAGGGTTTGTGTTTATTTTAGGAGGTGGAGCCATTGTTTCGAGGAGTGTCAAGCAGAAATGCGTGGTGGACTCCACCATGGAAGCTGAATATGTGGCAGCCTCAGAGGCAGCCAAGGAAGTTGTATGGCTCATGAACTTCATCATGGAGATAGATGTGATTCCTGGTTTGCCCAGATCTATCACAATCTTTTGTGATAATAGTGGTGCAGTTGCAAACTCGAAGGAGCCACGAGCCCATAAGGTGAGTAAACACATAGAGCGTAAGTACCACTTGATACGAGAAATCGTAAAGCGAGGAGAAGTGGTTGTCGCCAAGATTGCATCAGAGGACAACCTAGCAGATTCTTTCACTAAAGCTCTTCCAGCAAGAGCTTTTGCTCGGCATGTGGAGGATATGGGAGTCAGATGTATGGCAATGAGAGAACAACAATGTCTTTAAGTATATGTGGGAGATTGTAAGATGTGTATACTGAAAAACATGACTTCTTTATATGAATATCTTCATTTTGAAAAGAGAATCACAACTACACTAGGTGTCTGTTTATATTAGTGCATGCATGAAGTCCTTAACTACGCATTGAAGATAACATGGTGTATGGTGTTACATGAAAAATCATATTATCAGTCCCTTGCCTAGTTTAAGTAGAGACTCACAACCGAGATGGAATTAGACAAACCATTAGAATGATTATAGTGTAATTAGGTGTGGTTGGTCTTGACCATAGAATTACACTAGTGTGCTTTGAGTACATTGAGCAGGACCAAAACCAGAGGTTATCCAATTTGTACTGACTCAATAATTGGATAGGACCTCAAGATTATATTATGGAGTATGATCCCTTAATCCCGATATAATAACGGGCATATATTATTAACTATTATTTCTTTGATTTACCAATGGACGAGATCTATTCTGTTAGATCGATAGGCCCAGTAAGTTGGGAGATGATATTAGTAATATGATGTGTCATTGATTATTTACAGAATTCGTGTCCTGGTGAGTCAGGTTGATGATGCCCCCTTGATGAGCTCGAAAGGTTCATCATGCTAAACCCTGCAGGTGGATTTAATCCGGCATGATGATAAGGTAGAGTGGTACTAGTCAAGGATTCAGAGGTTAATTAATTTGAATTGTCAGTAATTTAAATTAATTAACGGGCATTCGAGATCATAAACACGGGGGGATGGACGACTCATAATATATGGAGCCCATATGAAAATATGGGGGTTGGTGAGGAAGTTCAATTAAGATCCTTTAGTGGAATGGATCTTAATTAATGGATCGGGTTTAGATCCATTGGTGGGCCAAGATCCAACTCCTCCTCTTGGTCCCTACCTTATCCCTATAAATACCCTATGAGATCAAGAAACCAAGGTTAATCATCCAACCCAAATATTTTCTCTCCTCTCCTCTCCTTCTCTCTCCTAGGTCACGACAACAAGAGGTGATTCAACCTCTTGTTTTCTTCTTCCTCCTTCTAGTCTACCGTGAGCAAGCACCACTAGACAAGGAGAGGGTGGGCTTCGGTGAGAAAGGAGGGACCGGCAGTTGAAAGGAGGCGGCGCAAGGAGGCTCGGCGGCGGCGGCGGCGGCGCAAAGCTGAGAAGGGAGAGGTTGCAATCAGGTTTTGGCCTGGTTGGAGGGGCTCTCTCCTCTCCATCTTCTTCTCCACTTCCTTCTTGAGGTCAGCAGTTGGCTGGCGGCACCTTGGTGGCTGCTGTTGGCTGGCGGTGCAAGGAAAAAGGGGGCAAAGGGCCGGCGGCACTTACTCTTTGTTAGTAGGAGCCCTAGAGCCAATTATGTGATGATTGACTAGGGACTTTTTGTATTATATTCTATCATTAATAATGGCATATTTAGTTATTATACTTACATTATTATTTGTGTCAAATAACTAAGTATAATAATGTCCTTGTGTAGTAGGTTTTTATCTACATTATATCGATTGGCTGAATCGATAGTGAGATAATGTAGAGAACACTACACTAAATTATTTCTAGTCAAGCATTAATATTCAGGGACAATATTAATGCATGGAGACTAGCATGTAAGTCAATTGATGACTTGAGCTCACAAGTCATGGATATGTGATATCAAGTTAACACATGGGTATACATTAGAGAATGTGTACTAAATTGACCCGCCATGAGAAAGTTTCATAGATTGTCATGAGTATCATAAACTTTCTCATGTGACTATTAGTATGAATAGTCCTTAGACCTGAAGTTACTACGGTTCCCTATATATGGAGTTATGTACTTTGGTATCGTCAAACATCACCCGTAATAGGGTGGACTATAAAAGCGATCACTGGGTATGTAATGAATTATGCGGAGGGATGTGAGTGATGTAGATGGGATCTATCCCTCACATATGACAAGAGTGATATCTGTGGGCCCCTTGATCGAGTAGGATTACTAAAACGCATGGTCATGCTCGAATGAGTCAATATGAGATATTGAGCTCATTTGTTTGAGTGAGTCTACTCAGGGATCAAGAAACACATAGATTGATCGAGGATGACACAGTCTATGCCTCATTGGGTCAATCTAGATATCAAGGATAGAAGGACAAGGTCATACATTATCATAGTCACGGAGGTTTAGTCGGATCTCGACTTTTCTTGTTACTTGGGTAGCAATGATGCATTACTAGATGCCGCCCATTGCTTATGTGTCTAAAGCGTTTAGGCGCATTGCCAACGTCACGAGAACCTATTGGATCACACACTAAGGACATGATGCTTCGAGAGATCTGATTGGGAGCCCGAGTTGGTAACTCGGGAGATCTGATCGGGAGCCTTAGTTGGGAACTCGGAAGATCTGATTGGGAGACTTGGTCGGGAGCTCGGGCTGGGAGCTCGGCAGACTGGGTCGAGATCTCGGGAGACTTGGTTGGAGCTCGGCAGACTGGGTCGCGAGCTCGGGAGACCGAGAGGCCCGATCGGAATTACGGGAAAAATTCATTAAAGTGTTTAATGAAGGAAAGAGAAAAGTCTCTCTTCATTGAATGAAGAGAAGATGAAGAGTCACATGAAAAGATGTGCTCTTTATTAGCTTTAATGAAGGGAAGTCAAAGAGACAAAAGACTTCATATTCATAGGATGAGTATAAAAGAGAGTCTAGTCATTTTGAATGACAAGTGGGAGTTTTCCCTTCTTCCCTTCCTCTCTTCTTCTTCTTCTCCCTCTTGGCCGAACCCCTCTTTTGGGTTCTTGGTGGTCTTATGAACTACCTCAAGTTGCTAGCACAACTAAGGTAGTTCTTCCTAAAGTTGAGAGATTGTGTTCGTGTGGATACGAATAGAGGCACGAACACTTAAACGTGCAAGAGATCCGACGCATCTTGGACGAGAGGGATAAGCGAAAGGGCACACTCCAAAGGTATATACTTTAGATAAATCTATTAGATAGATGAACATTGTACGAGTTTTTCTTTCGCATGGATCGCTCGAGGGATCTTGTTTCCGTTGCGTTTTATGTTTTGGTGCCGGGAGATCCCAACACCCTTGGCTAGGGTTTGGTTCGGCTAGGGGAGAAGAAGAAAGCACGATTGATTGGTCGCCTTGGTGATCTGGTTCGCGGTAGATCGTCGCCTACACAATGTCCGTGAAGAGACGGACATAAGGTAGAAGACCGCGAGGTGATTGGAAAGGTATAACTCTTTCCCAAGCTCCTTGATTATTCTTATGTCTATTGTGTGCCATGTTTGCTAACCTTGTCATTTCATGTTAGTTAGTTTATTATTTTGATTTTGTATCATAGCTAATAATTTACTAACTGGACCCCGACCGTAAACACAAAAGCTGGCGATCCACTCGTCGCCTTTTCCGCGGTCGAACGGTCAAGCAAATTACAAGGCCGATTTTGGTAATTGGCCGAATTGTAATTTGGATCGTTCGATACGGCACGAGATGGTTGTAGGGAGACGGGTCTCCATTCGGATTAATTCTTTAATCCGTAGACATGGAGAGGTCTCTCGGATCGACCGAGTATTCACTTAGGAAACCCGCCAAGTCATACCCAACACTAGAAACCATGGCTAGGGTGGGCCGTAAAGCTAAAGGCCCCCTTGGACGCCATGGTAGGGAGAAAGAAAAAATGAAAGAAGCGTGGAGTTAGAGGAATGTCAAAGAGTTTGAAAATGATAAATGCCCCGCCCATCTGGGCGAAGGCGTTTTGGGCCATCTTATGGAGGGGAATGTCAAAATATTAAGAAATGCTCATGAAGAAAGGGGGGAGAGGGAAGCGAATCCCTAATTCTACCTGCCCTAGGAAGAAAGTGAATAATTCTGAAGGGGGTTCTACAGGTGATTGATCCACCCTAGGGACTTCTACCTCCATTTTGGCTAGAATGTCGTAGGTCTCGTAGGCAGCTCGGAGGGTTTCCGATTTAACCCTAGAAGAGGTGGACTCATACCACACTGGTTGGCATTCTTTCTCCGGGGTCCCCTTCCTACCTTGATCCTTCTTGCTATCCTTACCCATGACTTTTAAGGAAGGAGGCGAAAGTGAAGTGAAGACATACGCGTAGGGAAGAATCCTTAGAAAGAGAAGATAAGAACGAAGCCCACAAATGCTGCTAATCGACGATGCCAGAAGGCGGACGGACGTTTTTGCCTCCACTATTTATAGGGAAGAAGCCGCCCTTATGCATACAATGGGGGCAAGACACATAGACTGTGATGAACGTCCATCTCGAGGCATCACAGCTTTCGAGGCTGCTGTTTGATATGAGCCTGCAACGCGTATCAACAAGAAATAGCGAAGAAAGAAGTCTTAACACGTGGCAAAAGCGCATTTGCGGAAGGGTTTTGTCGCCATTAAGAGACCCATGCCCTTTTAATGGATGATAGACACCTATCATTTATGCGCCTCGAAATTCGCAGAAGCTTTTTGGACTAATTCAAAGGGATTGCCTCGGGTCGAGGGATGAATGTTTCGATTCCTCATACCCGACGAGTCGCCAATGAAGAAGTAATGGATATAGAGACCCACAAATACATAGCTTCCCTTCGTTGCACCACTGGTCTAATCAGTCAGCCACACTTCCTTCAATTAGACTTGAAGAGAGGGACTTGTGATGGAGTTGAGCATCCTAGGGTTGACACGTTGAACGAGAAAGCTATGTGTCTGGGTCCACCGAGTATGAATGCCTATCTCGGACTCCCGAGGCAAGGTCGGGCCTTAGACTCCCGAGACCACCTCGAGAGATCAAACTCCCGAGACCACCTCGGGAGGATAGATCCCCGAGAACAACTCGGGATGGTATACGCCCGAGACTTCCCCGGGAAGACATACACCCGATACCACCTCGGGACGGAAAATCCCCAAGACCAACTTGGGATGGTATACGTCCGAGACCTCCCCAACAAGACAGACTCCTAAGACCAACTAAGGAGGACAGATCCCCGAGACCAACTCGGGATGGTATACGCCTGAGACCTCCCCGAGAAGACAGCCTCCCGAGGCTTGATAACTTTGATTTTGTTGATTAAATTAGGCTCTCAAATCCATATTTTTGATCCCTTCTCATATGCTTAAGTTTGCATTTGTGTTAGGCTTCATAAAATCTTTCTATTTTGTCCTTGGATACAATTCTTCCTATATTTAAGATATTTTGGCATTAATGTTGAATCTAATTTTGTAGACTTCAATTAATCATGGACCTAGATCAAGATTGGATCAAGACTTGAGTTTAGTATGGGCCTAGATCAAAGAGATCAAGAGCTGAATCAATATGGGCCGTCCATTCAAGATGACGGTTAGATCTAAGCCATCCGCCAACTTCCGGTAGATCTAAGCTCAAGATAGACTTAATCAAGTTAATGGATCAAGATCTGAAAGTTTGGGCCAGATCAGAGCTAATTCAGCCGTTAGATCAAGCACCAGAGGATCTAGACCATTCAGGCTTAAGAAGAGAAGATCTGAGCCATCCGCTTTAGATCTGAGTGATCCATGTTAAGGACAAGCAGATCAGAATCCTTGATCAAGATCTGAGAAGTTTGGGTTCGATCTGACTTGATCTAGCCGTTGGATCAGAGCGGAACAATCTCTGCCGTTGAAATTCAAAATGCTCAGTTAAATCCAGAATTCCCTCTGTCACTCAGGTCGTCGTGTATTCGCTGCTGTTCTTCCCTTTTCTTGCAATTTCTTCTTCGTTTCTTCGTCCGATCGCACGACCACATTGAATCTGAGTTTGGTTTGAGTTCGAGATCGTCGGAATAGCATCTCCGGGAGCTAATCTGATCAATTTGTTACTGAGAAGAGGCTCGGTGAGGTTTCGCCAGTTTTTGAAATTATCCGATCGATTCTTGTTGTGCTTCGTCTTTCATCAATCGGAGCAAGTCAGAGGGGTTCTCTGAGTTGATCTGATCTTCCCTGAGCCGTCATCGCATTCCCACAAGTTGAGCACAAAAGGATCGAAAGGATAGTTCTCTTGAGGCAAGATGAGCTGAGTTGATCGCGCGAGCTTGAGATCTGGTGATTTGTCGAGCTATGGGGTTCGTAGCTGAATCTTGTTTTACAGCAAGAAGAATTTGAGCCAAAGGAAGGGTTTGATGTTTAGTTTTTAGTCAATTCTTGTTTTTGAATTTTGTTCTGCAGTAATCATGTTCTGTTTCAGTCTGCGTTTTAGTTACTGATCGGACTATCGTCCGATCCAGACCACTCCTGATCGGATGCCAGTTCGATCAGGCTTGCATCTGATCGGTCAACCGACCGATCAGGAAATTTCCTGCACAAACGTATCCTGTTTCAATATTCAGCATTGTTTCAATCCTTTATTCCCGAATTCAAGATCAACTCTAGTGTAACTCTACATTTGATATTAGTTTTATATTTCAAATTTTGCAACTTCAAATTGTTAGTTAAATTTCTTAAGTAGTTGAGTTTCATTCTTGCAATCCATAGCTTAATTCTAGTCAAGTCAACTCCATTTCCAATTTCACTTCTATTCTTACTTGCAAAACAAAACTCCATTTTTATTTCGAAAACCCAAAATCATTTAACGACAAATAACTTTCAAGCTGAATTCGAACACTCACAACTAGTCCTGTAACAATACGACCTGAGGCCCCTATTCTACATTTCTACTCTGCTAGCAAGGGTTTTCAGCTTTATAAATATCTAAATTTGAGTCCCACATTCGTGACACCTATTCTGGGAGACATCAAATTTTTGGGGCCGTTGCCGGGGACCTACTAGTTGAGTTTGTTTGATTTAGCTTGTGTGCTTATTTCATATCTTGCAGATCCATTTTTTGTGCTTATCTCTATATTTTGTGATTCATTACATTTGTTTCATTCTTGTGTATACTTTTGCTGCGATTTTTGCATTTGTGTATGACCAGATCTGCAGGTGGTATTCTTGAAAACTTTGATCCTGAAATTGAATGAACTTGCAGAGCCAGGAGGAATTAACTCAGAGTTTCAGAGGCTTTTGACATAATTCCTACTCAGCCTATTTCTGCTTATTCAGTTGATCCTATGGTAGACCACCAGAAAACTATGAAGGAACTAGCAGCACCAGATGATGCTTTTCAGTACTCCTGCATTGCCTACCCAGAGCTCACTGGAGATTTCGAATTAAGATCAGGACTGATTCATCTTTTGCCTAAATTTCAAGGTCAGTCTGGGGAGGATCCCAACAGACATTTACATGAGTTTCACGTTGTCTGCTCCACCATGAAGCCCTAGGGTATTTCAGAGGAAGATATCAAGCTGAGGGCATTCCCATTTTCCCTGACTGGAGCAGCAAAGGATTGGTTCTACTACTTACCTACTGGGCATGTATCAAGCTGGATTTCTATGAAGAAAGCATTTTTGGAAAAGTACTTTCCAGCATCTAGGACTGCAATCATCAGGAAGAGTATCTGTGGAATACAGCAAGTAGTGGGAGAAACTTTGTATGACTACTGGGAAATGTTCAACAAACTTTGTTCTAGCTGCCCACAGCACTAGATTAGTGAGCAGTTACTCATTCAGTATTTTTATGAGGGACTTCTTTAGATGGATCAGATCATGATAGACGCTGCAGCAGGAGGTGCTCTAGTAAACAAAATATCAGATCAAGCTAGGGAGCTAATTTCAAATATGGCAGAGATCTCACAGCAATTTGGGAGTAGAGCGTTGTCCACTAGAGGAGTTAATAAAGTTCAGATGGTATCAAATGAGCAGAAAGAAATTAAGAATTCATTGATGGAGCTCACATCCCTAGTGAAGCAAATGACTCTAAATAATGTGAGTCAAAATCAGAATTTCTCAGTACCACCACCTTCAAGCCAAGTGATGAGGTTATGCAGTATTTGTTCAAGCCAAGACCACAATTCGGATCTATGTCCTAACCTCGAACAAGATGAGACATTAGCTGCATTGACTAGGGGACAATTCCAAGCCAAAAACAACCCCTACTCGTCTACCTACAATCCGGGTTGGAGGGATCATCCCAACTTGAAGTATGATAACTCTTTTTATCAGCAAACCCCCTCACAACAGTCCTATCAACAGCCCCAGCAGAGTTTTCAGCATGTTCAGCAAGGACAACAACAATTTCAGCCATTTCAACAACCTTTCCAACAATTTCAGCAACCCTATCAAGGAAATCAACCACATTTTCAAGTGAATCAGCAAGGGTTTCAAGGAAGTTCTAATTTTCAGCAACAAAATCAGTTTTCATAGCAAGGTTATCAGTCATTCAACCAAGGTTTTGAGCCATCAACTCAGAATATCCAGCCCACTCAGTTTCAGCCCTCTCAACCACAATTTCAACCTCAACCTTAGAATTTTCAGAGTTACAATTCTCAACCATTTCAACCAAGTTCTCAACAAAATTTTCAACAATTTTCTCGACCATTTCAACCCTATAATCAGCCCCAACAACCCTACTTTCAAGGTTTACAACAAGTTCAACAATTTCAACAATTTCAACAACCTCAATCATCTTTTCAAAGCCAATCAAAGTCTAATGCTAACCAAGGGGGCTATGGAGGCTCTAGTGGAGGAAATGCGCAACAACAAAGGATAGAGGAGATGTTTCAACAACTTTTGCAACAACAAAGGAATGATCCCACCATACAAAACCTCGAGAGGCAAATTGGACAATTAGCTAGTGGGATGAATCAAATTCAAGCTCAAGGATCAAGCCAACTACCTTCTCAAGCTACTCCAAATCCAAAGGGAAACGTTAGTGCTATTACTTTGAGGAGTGGGAAGGTGACTTCAACTCAAAATGGTCCAAAAGCTATTTTTTCTGAAAACAGGGCAGCACCTTCAATTCCAACCCCAAACAGCCCTAAAAAGTGTTCAAATTCAGTTGGTTTCACCCCTAGCTCGAGCCTAACTCCTTCATCAAGTAATACTGTGATTTTGGTGGAAAATAGAGGAGAAATCAGTAACAAAGATGGGTTCACGACAACTACCTCAGTGGAGAAGTCAGTTCCAATTTCAGCCCCTCATGTTTCAGCTCAAGAGGAAGAAATGAGAGTTCCTTTGCCATTCCCTCAGTGCAAAACCCAAGCTAAGAAGCAAGTGGAGGAGGAGAAAGCTAAGGAATACAATGAGCTAGTGAAGTTGTTTAGTAAAGTAGAGATCAATGTACCCTTGTTGACCATGATAAAACATATTCCTAAATATGCAAAGTTTCTGAAAGACTTATGTGTTCACAAGAAAAAGTTGAAGGAGAATGAGTTGGTCAGCTTGGGAAAAAATGTTTCAGCACTTATCCATGTCATTCCTCAGAAGTGTGAAGACCCTGGAGTTTTTACTGTATCTTGTGAGATAGGGAGGACCATGTTCCATGATGCTATACTGGATTTAGGAGCCTCCATAAATGTGATGCCCAGATCAGTCTTCCAGATGCTTGGTATTGGCCCTCTACAACCTACTGGTGTGGTGATTCAGTTAGCAGACATGAGCCAGACCCACCCAGCCAGTATAATTGAAGATGTGTTGGTTAAGGTAAAGGAGCTGATATTTCCTGCTGATTTTTACATTTTGGACATGGAGGGAGATTATCTTACACACAGATCTCCACTCATTTTAGGAAGGACATTTCTGAAGACTGCGAGAACAAAGATAGATGTCTATACTGGCACACTCTCGATGGAGATTGGGGACACAGTAGTTCAGTTTAGCATATTTGATGCCATGAAGCATCCGAGAGAGGACCACACCATTATGAGCATTGGTATTCTAGAGGAGTTGGATGATGAAGATATATTGGATGAGGATGTGCACATTTTAGAGGAGGTTGATTCAGAGGCTATTTCAGAATTACTTCAAGCTGGAGAGGATTTTCTTGGTGTAGGGGATTGCACAGAGCCCCAAGGATCACCTATTTCTATTGATATTTCAGAGGATTCAGAGCTTAGGTATGATAGTGTAGGGGATTGCACTGAGCCCCAAGGATCACTCATACCTTCTGAGCAGGCCCAGATTGAGCTCAAGCCACTACCAGATCATCTGAAGTATGTTTTTATAGGAGAGGAGCAGACTTTTCTAGTTATTATTGCTCAACATTTAGAATCAGAGCAAGAAGAGAAATTAATGCAAGTCCTGAGGCAGTAAAAGAAATCTTTTGGGTGGACTTTATCAAATATACCAGGAATTAGCCCAGCTATCTGCATGCACAGGATATTCTTGGAAAAAAATGTTAAACCAGTGAGGCAGCCACAGAGAAACTTAATCCACTCATTTTGGATGTTGTTAAGAAAGAGGTGACTCGACTTCTACAGGCAGGTATCATTTACCCCATTTCTGATAGTCAGTGGGTTAGTCCCATTCATGTGGTGCCCAAGAAATCTGGAGTTATAGTGGTGGAAAATGCAAGCAACGAGCTAGTGCCCACAAGAGTTAAAAATTCATGGAGAGTATGCATTGATTACAGGAAGCTCAACACAGTCACGAGGAAAGACCACTTCCCTCTACCATTTATTGATTAGATGCTTGAGAGACTTGCAGGGAAGTCCCATTACTGCTTCTTGGATGGGTACTCAGGCTACTTCCAGATTTGTATCGACCCAGAGGACCAGGAGAAGACTACCTTCACTTGTCCCTTTGGCACTTTTGCCTACCGATGGATGCCATTTGGACTCTGCAACGCTCCAGGGACATTTCAGCGATGCATGGTAAGTATATTTGGTGAGTTGTTAGAGCACTGTATGGAGATTTTTATGGATGACTTTTCAGTTTTTGGCACATCATTTGATTCATGATTAGATAACTTGTCTAGGGTTTTACACCGTTGCATTGAGACTAACCTTTTGCTTAATTTTGAGAAATGTCACTTTATGGTAGAGCATGGTATTGTATTAGGTCACATAGTCTCTAGGAGAGGTATAGAGGTAGATCCTGCAAAAATCAGTGTTATTTCTTCTTTATCTTACCCCGTATGCATACGGGATATTCGTGCCTTTCTTGGACATGCAGGTTTCTACTGCAGATTCATTAGAGATATCAACGATATTGCTCGGCCCTTGACAAGACTTTTGCAAAAAGATGTTGACTTCTGTTTTGATGATAAGTGCAAAGAAGCTTTTCACAGGCTCAAGGAGGCTCTTATCTCAACTCCTATTATTAAATTACCTGACTGGAATTTACCATTTGAATTAATGTGTGATGCGTCTAACTTTGCAGTGGGAGCTGTTCTAGCACAGAAGGTAGATGGAGCACCTCATGTCATATGCTACGCCTCCAAGACCCTAGATGCCGCCCAAGCCAATTACACCACCACTGAAAAGGAGCTTCTTGCCATAGTTTTTGCTTTAGACCATTTTAGATCTTATTTATTGTGCTCACATGTCATTGTTTTTTTTTATCATGCAGCTTTAAAGTACTTATTGAAGAAGCCAGATGCTAAGCCTAGGCTAATAAGATGGATGCTTCTACTCCAGGAGTTTGATTTGGAGATCAGAGATAGGAGTGACAAAGAAAACTTGGTTGCAGACCATCTGAGCAGGATTGAAGGAGATGGATATTCTACCACCATTGACGATGATTTCAGAGATGAGCACCTTCTTGCAGTACATGGTGAGTCACCTTGGTATGCAGATCTTGTTAATTTCTTAGCTGCACATATTTTTCCTACACACTTTTCTAGAGCTCAAAAAGATAAACTCAAAAGTGATGCTAAATTCTATGTGTGGGATGACCCGTATTTATGGAAATTTTGTAATGACCAAATAATTAGGAGATGCATACCTGACCATGAGATTTGTTCAGTTCTTACCTTTTACCATTCATCAACATGTGGGGGATGCTGGGATCGGGTGCATGTTGACATGAATGCGGGTTCGTAATTTCAAAATTAATTACGTGCAGCGGAAGGTTTAGCATAAATAATTTCTCTAAATCATTTAACCACACATTTAAGCATGCAAGTTTATCTTGTGTAGACATGATCATAAATTTGAAATTTTGCAGAAACATAAACTAATTTACGTATTACCTCTCGTAACTCGAAGGAAGGGACGAGATCCAACCGTAAGCGTCCCTTGGAAGCTCCGCCTCTATTCGCGTCCACGCCGAGTATCTTCGGGATGACTTCGCAAAGCCACGAGTTTCGTGTTCTCAAGAACTACTAGATTCTCCGAGAACGCGACGAGAAAAATCAAGAGAGAAGTCGGAAGACTAACCACAAAAGGATGGCCGGAATCAAAATTCCAGCGAAGCAAAAGAAGAGGCTTGCGGCAAAAAGGATCCTTGCAGCAAACTCTAATTCCGGCAGCACCTTCTTCCGGCCAAGAGATGGCCGGAGCTTCCTTCTCTGGCAGCAGGTGGTGGTCGGCAGGGAAAGGGTAGGGGCGGCCGGCTGGTGCTCCTTCTTGGGGCTGGTTGGCGCACGGCAAGAAGGGGAGAAGAGAAGGAGAGAAAGAGAGGGAGAGAGTCTATGCCCTCATCTCTTCGATTATTACCCAAGCCTTGCCTTGGGTCCTTTATATAGTGGCTTCTCAACCATCAAGCCTCTCAAATATAGAATAACTTATTCCATCATGCCAAGTTTGATTTTATATCATGGTTAAAATCATATTTTAATTCATGATAAAAATCAATCAAGTCTCTTCTCTCCTATGGAATAAATTTCCTTATCATGTTAAATCAATCCATGATTGATTTTATAAAATAAACCAATCCATGGTTCATATTAATTTCCATGAAAAATAAACCAAACCTTGGTTTATTATATAAAAAAAATTTATATCATCCATAATTTTATATATGCAAACCACACTTGGTTTATTTTATAAATTGAATAAAAAAACTTAGTTCTCTCCCTTTGTTGTGGCCGGCCAAGCAAAGAGGATGGAGGCCCTCTTTGGCCGGCCCATCCAAACCAAGCCCCCAATGAATTAAAATTATTTAATTCATCTATTAAGTCTTTTAAGAGACTTAGCCATTTTACGCTTCCGATGCGTCTTTGAAAAAATTCAGATTCGACTTATCGTTTGGCTCAACCAAACCTAATCTCTCTTGATTGGAAAATCTAATTTTCAACTAGTTTTAAATCCCTCGGATTACTCGTAGTGCGTGTGACTAAATAGGCTTTCGATTTATGTTGGGCATCTATAATTAATCAATTAATTATAGAACGATCATGAGTGGCACCTAGTAGTACATCATGATCCCCAATTAATCGAAAGATCAACGGTTGACCTCAGAAACAATTCTGAAACCCTTCAGCAGCTATAATGAATCGTGCCCCATTCCCTTCACCATCTTATACCCACTTGGTTCAGGACATGGTCTATGTGTGTCAGTCCCCACTAGGCTGACTACGTCACACCTAGCCCAAGTAACGTTTTCTCGTCCTACGGATTTTAATTACTCTCATGTATTTAAGAGATTCATACTCTGAACATGTCATACTCTGGCCAGAGGCTTCGAGTAACAATCTGACGATAGGCCTCGAGTATACATCTCCTCGCAAGGAGTGGTGAATCCTTTGTAGGCTGTTCAAATATCTTCGGGCACTTCGGCTTATACCCAATCATCATGGGTCCACACCTCCTTGGAGATGCTTGCATAAGATGTCAAAGTATAAGTCTCCATGACCAAGATGACTTGAACACCGCAAGTCAAAGGAATATCGCACTTAAGCTGCAGTAAGAACTTCACTGACATATCTATATGTAGACTACCATATGAAGTTTTACAGCCAGTCACTCCAATGAACTAGTTCCCTTAACTAGCATTCATGTTTATTCCGGACATCTCAATGTCACCAGCCAGTGAGAATCAGTTGATTAGAGAATAACCCATGCTAGTCTCAACAGAATTGATAGTGTCCGTATTTATCAATTCATCGACTAGGGACAATTTCAATACTTCACAATTGCACATGTAGAGATAATCACTAGTTGTGAATTCATCACAAATTTTCTCATGCTGTGAATTGTATAGCGGACATTCAGTAAATGAGTTTAAGATCTCAATCAAATACACAAACATGTATACTCAAATAGTGAATATTCATTTATAAGAATAAATGATTACAATCATAAGGCGATTGCATTAGGACACTTCTCTCATATCACTAACAGGGGACACTTTGGACCACAAAGAACAGCTAGGAAAGTGTTAGAATGTGGTTTATACTGGCCCACCTTATTTCATGATTCATATGTGTTTTATAAAAATTGTGATAGATGTCAGCGAACTGGGAGCATAGGTGCTAGAAATGAGATGTCCCTACAGACTATGTTATTTTGTGAGATTTTTGATGTTTGGGGAATTGATTTTATGGGACCTTTTCCTGCATCCTGTGGTTATTTGTATATTTTACTTGCTGTAGACTATGTTTCTAAATGGATGGAGGTCATTCCCTCCAGGACTGATGACTCTTTTGTTGTTGTTAGTTTAGTCAGGTCACACATATTTTGCAGGTTTGGTATTCCCAGGGCTATAATAAGTGACCAAGGATCTCACTTTTGCAACAAACACATGAAGGCCTTGCTTAGTAAGTATGGGTTGTACACAAGGTTTCTACTTCCTACCACCCTCAAACAAATGGCCAAGTCGAAATCTCAAATAGAGAAATCAAAACAATTTTGGAAAAGACTGTTGGGCCGAATAGAAATGATTGGAGCAAGAGGCTAGATGATGCACTATGGGCCTATAGAACGACATTCAAGACACCGATTGGCATGTCTCCCTACCGGTTAGTCTACGGTAAAGCTTGTCATCTTCCCGTGGAAATAGAGCAAAAGGCATATTGGGCGGTGAAGGCTTGTAACTGTGATGCTACCAAGGTGGGAGAAGAGAGGAAACTTCAACTTCAAGAGCTTGAAGAGATTAGACTTGAAGCATTTGAGAACTCAAGGATCTACAAGGAAAAGACCAAGAACTTCCATGACAAACACATAGTGAGGAAGGAATTTCAAATTGGTGACAAAGTCTTATTATACAAGTCAAGGCTCAAGTTGATTAAGGGTAAGTTGAGGTCAAGGTGGGAAGGTCCATTTATTGTAACTAATATTTTTTCCTATGGAGTTTTTGAAATTAAAGATGAGACTAATAGTTTTACATGGAAAGTAAATGGCCACCGGCTCAAGAAGTATTTTGAAGAACTAAAGAGCTAGAGGTGGATAGTGTGGACATCAAAGATGTTATCTACCCAACCTAAAAGGGGAGTTTTCTTGTCTCGAGCTTTTATTTCATTGTAAATACCATTCGATTGTTTTCAAGTAGTTAAGTTTCTTTTACATTAATTGTTGACAATAAATGCTTAAGAAATGTAGATTGAATAAAGAGTATTGTAGATACCATTTTACCATTTTGGCACCTTATTTTTGCATGATTAGGAATAAATGTATTCCTCTAGGTTTTCTCTATATCATTTTAGAGTCTTTTGAAAGCAAATTAAATTTGATTGTCAAGACTTAGGATTTGAGTCAATGGATGAAAATTCTTGGTTGCTTGAGTACTACTTGGTTGTGGACTCTAGAGTGATGACTTGAGATGAATTCTTTTTACCTAGTGAGGTTTAGACTTTATTTGTGAGATGCACACATGTAATTGTACTCTAGAACTTGCTTAAGTTCTTTCAAAACTATATTTCTATAATTGAACTACATTCATAAAGGTTAGTCACTTTGTCATCCCTTTTTCATGTAATTGTTGCATTATATCTTGTTGATACATGCCTTATTTTTTTTCTTTTCCCTATTTTTCTGCTCGTATCCATATTTCTCTATATACTTGGTTACTTGAGATTTTTCTTGATGTTATTTTGCCCGAGACGGACAAATGTTTAAGTGTGGGGGAGGTGGCTAATGTTTTTAAATGGTTTTGGTGAGAAGTGATGTATTTTGAAACTTATGTTGTGATAGCAATCTATTTTTATGGATTTTTAGACGGATTGGGTGGATTCCAAATGTCTTATGGGATTAAAGAATGGAAGAGCATGAGAAAAACAATGAGAAAACAGGAAAAAGAAAAAAAAAAAGAAGTGTGCCAAATTTGATGGGTAGTGTATCAAAGATGAGTTGTGAGAATTGAAATGTTGAGTTCACTTTTGGAGCAATCTGATTTATGGATGTTGTTTTGAGTTTCAACTCTATGAAGCTAATTTTAAAAGGAATGAGAGCTCATAAAGGTTAGTTTTTAGTGAAACCTTTCAAGCCTACTAAAAGTCTCAATTTAGACATGGAATTGGCAAGTGAATTGTTTTCAAAAGTTCAAATTGTTGCCATGACTGAAGTGGAGATGAAGGAGTAAGATGTGGTCGTGGGATCTGAATTGAAGCTGCAAGAAAAGAAAAAAAAAACAAGAAGCAGCTGAAAAAAAAAGAAAGTAGAGAAAAAAAAGAAGAAGAGAAGTAAAGAAAAGAAAGATGAAAACATGAAGGTTCAAAAGATTGATAGATTTCTGAGCTTGAAATTGAGAATAAGAAGCTAGATGGGTTAAGAATTGGTGATGATTGAAAGAAAGGAAAAATTCAGGTAACAAACAGTTTCAGAATTCTGGAATTTGGCTACTGATCAGCCCCTGATCGGTCACCAGCCCGATCAGGGAGATCCAGACCGGTCAGTAGAACGATCAGTCAATGACTGATGGTCTCTGGACCGATCCGAGAAGCTGGCACAGCACAGAACATTGCTTTCAGTGTTAAACCTCCTCCAATTCAGCTCATAATCACTCCCCTTGGCTCGGAATTCATAGGAGGCTACCTTAAGAGGGCAAAGAGCATCTAGAAATAATTTTGAGTATCCAAGTTTCTATTTTTCCTTACTTCTCCATATTTCTTCTTCATGCTAAATTTCATTTATCATAGTTCTTTCCTTATCATGTCATATTCATCTATTTTCTTTGTCATGAGTCTTGGGTATCATAATTCATGGAAAAAATTCTTTTTCATTCTATTCATTTCATACTTCTTTTATGTGTTCTAATAAACCTTTGTAGATGTGGATCCAAGGAAAGAATGATGGTGGAGAGTAGATAATAAGCAAGCCTATGGTAGTTCAAGAAACATGTTGTGTTTCAGTGAGCTCCACTTTCAATGAAATGTAGAATTTAGGAAGAGAGCCACTAAAAATCCCTTTGGAAGGTTTTGTGTGTTGATTTCATCTCAATGAGTCATGAAGGAGGAAGTAAGCTAAGTTGTTGATTAAGGACAAGATACTATTCTATTGAACTTAGATTTTTGAGAATTGAAAACCCTAGGTATTTTCTTTTCAATTGCTTCTTACAATGATTGAGAATAATCTAGGGGGAATACATTTTAGTTCCTTAGTAACTTGTGCGAGACGCCCAAGAATAAGTGTGGGGGAGTTGATAACTTTCATTTTGTTGATTAAATAAGGCTCTCCAATCCATGTTTTTGATCCCTTCTCATATGCTTAAGTTTGCATTTGTGTTAGGTTTCATGAAATCTTTCTATTTTGTCCTTGGATACAATTCTTCCTATATTTAAGATATTTTGGCATTAATGTTGAATCTAATTTTGTAGGCTTAATTAATCATGGACGTAGATCAAGATTGGATTAGGACTTGAGTTTAGTATGGGCCTAGATCAAAGAGATCAAGAGCTGAATCAATATGGGTCGTCCATTCAAGATGACGGTTAGATCTAAGCCATCCGCAAACTTCCGGTCGATCCAAGCTCAAGATAGACTTAATCAAGTTAATGGATCAAGATCTGAAAGTTTGGGGCAGATCAGAGCTAATTCAGTCGTTAGATCAAGCACCAGAGGATCTAGACCGTTCAGGCTTAAGAAGAGAAGATCTGAGCCATCCGCTTCAGATCTGAGTGATCCGTGTTAAGGACAAGCAGATCAGAATCCTTGATCAAGATCTGGGAAGTTTGGGTTCGATCTGACTTGATCTGGCCGTTGGATCAGAGCAAAACAATCTCAGCCGTCGAAATTCAAAATGCTCAGTTAAATCCAGAATTCCCTCTGTCGCTCGGGTCATCGCGTCTTCGCTGCTATTCTTCCCTTTTCTTGCGATTTCTTCTCCGTTTCTTCGTCCGATCGCGCAGCCACATTGAATCTGAGTTTGGTTTGAGTTCCAGATCGTTGGAATAGCATCTCCGGGAGCTAATCTGATCAATTTGTTGCTAAGAAGAGGCTCGGTGAGGGTTTCGCCAGTTTCTGAAATTATCCGATTGATTCTTGTTGTGCTTCATCTTTCATCAATCTGAGCAAGTCAGAGGGGTTTTCTGAGTTGATCTGATCTTCCCTGAGCCGTCATCACATTCCCAGAAGTTGAGCACAAAAGGATTGAAAGGATAGTTCTCTTGAGGCAAGTTGAGCTGAGTTGATCGCGCGAGCTTGAGATCTGGCGATTTGTCGAGCTATGGGGTTCGTAGCTGAATCTTGTTTGACAGCAAGAAGAATATGAGCCAAAGGAAGGGTTTGATGTTTAGTTTTTAGTCAATTCTTGTTTCTGAATTTTGTTCTGTAGTAATCATGTTCTGTTTCAGTCTGCGTTTCAGTTACTGATCGGACTATCGTCCGATCCAGACCACTCCTGATCAGATGCCAGTTTGATCAGGCTTGCATCTGATCGGTCAGCCGACCGATCAGGAAATTTTCTGCACAAACGTATCCTGTTTCAGTATTCAGCATTGTTTCAATCCTTTATTTCCGAATTCAAGTTCAGCTCTAGTGTAACTCTGCATTTGATATTAGTTTTATATTTCAAATTTTGCAACTTCAAATTGTTCGTTAAATTTCTTAAGTAGTTGAGTTCATTCTTGCAATCCATAGCTTAATTCTAGTCAAGTCAACTCCATTTCCAATTTCACTTCTATTCTTACTTGCAAAACAAAACCCCATTTTTATTTCGAAAACCCAAAATCATTTAACGACAAATAACTTTCAAGCTGAATTCGAACACTCACAACTAGTCCTGTAAAAATATAACCTGAGGCCCCTATTCTACATTTCTACTCTGCTAGCAAGGGTTTTCAGCTTTATAAATATCTAAATTTGAGTCCCACATTCGTGACACCTATTCTGGGATACATCAAGGCCCTTCCAGGAGGGGATACCCGGGGCACTTTCGAGAGAGGATATCCTAAGACCCTCTGTCATGCCGCGAGACCAATATAGCCGCTGATCCAATATAAAATCGGACAACACCACCCTTGTCCGACGGATAATTTATACATACATACAACACACGCAGTTTATAATTTGGCCTCAGACCTCAAAACAGATATATAATATATGGAAATGAAAATATCGCAATACTAAAATCCGTAATACTCACCAAAGTTGCCCCCGAGTCAGGCGCGCACCAAAACCACATCACAAAAGTCCAACAAAGGACTCAAAATACAATACCGTACGAATAAAACAAATACAAGCCCACGGTATCGTAATGAATACAACTATGGACTAGGGTATAAAACAAAACAAAACACAGCGGAAGCACCCATCCAAACGGAGTCGTGGGGACCCGGGACCGGCAACTGGGCTGCTCCGGTGAACTATCAACCTGAAAAGAAAAACATTGTGGTGGGTGGTGAGTCCAAGTAAACTCTGCGAGTATATATAAAGATATGCATAGCTCAACAAAATAGCTGAATAAGCTATAAAGAAACATCAGGATACAGTCTCAAAGGGAATATCAGAATATACATAACTGAAAATACAACTAACTGTACATACCAGAAATCAATCTATCCTGATCATAAAAGGACTCGTACCATACGAGCAAGTGCAAGGTCATCAAACCACACATAAGTATATCATGTACGTACATGTCAAACAAGTGCAGCAAATAATCGAACATGCTACTAATCGATCACTACCTGTCATTATTGTGTGTGCTTCTGGAGGAGCACGCATGCAAGAAGGAAGTTTGAGCTTGATGCAAATGGCTAAAATTTCTTCTGCTTTATATAATTATCAATTAGATAAAAAGTTATTCTATGTAACAATTCTTACATATGTATATGATGCAATAACATGGTCACCCCTAACGCTAGTTAAGCGACCGAGACATGCGATAATGTGTCGACCGAGTGGGTAGGGTTGTGACACTGTATGCACTCATCCAACACTGCTCCTGAGTGATCGAGTGGACAGGATGCTCCCCCTACCCCATGTATATATGAGGGAGTGTCACTCTCATCTTCTTTGGTCTATGGAAAGAGAAGGATCCCTGCCTGCTACCAGGTTCCGAAACCACTACCCATGACCAGTCGAGTGGAGCAGTACAGAGCAAATGCACACACCCAACGGTATCCACTAACCCATGAGTGGTTGTGTGTGCATATCATGTACCGGAAGACAATAGGCTCAACCACAAGGGAGTCGCTGATCGGCGGCATGCAATAGTGCAGGGATGGTGCATGACTTTAAACACATGCAACCCCTCTCGGTCATCATACATAACACAACCTATCATGCACAAGTCGATCACAGGTATAACAACCTAACCATCATGCATCTAGGTGCACGTGCAAGTAATAACATAAATCAAATCAATGTAGATATCAAATGACATGCCGCCATAACCCAATCACTCTATATTGGACACACGTGCATGTATGACTAGACACAATCAATGCAACTATACAGTGGTCTGCTATTCTATATCTACATACTCATGTCATACCAATGCTATACAGAATCAATAACAAATAAACGAGACTGTATAAAAGGAAAATTTAGATCATATCTATAGTCAAGCATAAGTATCAAGTAGGATAACAAAACGCGATAAAGATAAATATCAGCCTACTCCATAAACATCAAATAACCATGCATATAAGATAAAGTGGAACAACAAAATACAAGCAAGAAGTACCTGCCTCGAGGGAAAGTCTATATCAAATAAGAACCTCCCGTCCAAAAGTCCTAAAGCAATCAGTGTCCTGTATCAAAGGATATAGTTTAGCTATCATAACAAAGGATACTAACCAAACTAAGTACCAATATTAGGATTATCCCCACTATCCTAATTAGATTTAATCCCACGGAGCTAAACCTAAACGTAACCACTCCATGACCAATTCTTGGAACCTATCACAGAACATCCCATTTACCCAAGTGTCACGCTACCACCAATTCAACCGAGTCAAACTATAATTAGAGAGAAACGGAACTCCAACATAGATCACTCCCTAAACACAATCCAATATGTAACCTACTAGATTAGAGTTTCAAAATCCTTAAGCGGATCTAGTATCAAGATTCCAATGCATCGAACCTTCCTATTACTAGCTCACAACCTAGGAAATGGATTCACAGAATTGATCACAACTTATCTAAACAAGATTCACAGCAATGATTAGTTATCAAGATCAAATCCTTCATATATTCATCCAATATATATCAGATCTCAAATCTACAATTAAACTTGGAACATCATCCAAGATTTCCCAGCAAGGGAAACAACCACTACCAAAATCAGGTATGCCCAAACCAACCAAGGACTAGCCTCCACAAATAAAGCTCACGAAACATGAATCAAACACAAATTCTACATGTTCACATCCAAGTACCAAAACCCAATACAAGATTAGCACTAATCTCCTTTCTTCCATGAATTCAGCTCACGCCAATACTACTTTCAAAACCCTATTCGCACATAAATCACAACAATACAATATCATTTAGTTTCAACTAGAACATCACTATTCTAAATCCATGAATCAAACAAGAACCACTCTATTGAATCGGAATTCAAAACCTGATCACAATACTAAAATCATGCTTCAAGACATCTCTAGCAATCACCCAAACCAACTAAGTAGTATCATCCAAATGCACCCAACCCTTACCTCAGTTGGACACTGGCCAAAAAGCTCCAGTCAGATCGATGGATCAGCCTCCTCCAGAGAAATCCCTATGCAAGTTGTCTCCTCCGGCATTGGCTTCTTCTCTCCCTCTACCACCGAGCGAATCCTCAGAACAGAACATCATCTCCAACTCAGCTATGATCGGATACAACAAGCAGATCAACAAGATCCTCGAAGAAGGATGTTACCTAATTAGAGATAGTCGATGAGATCTCTGCCCCCAATCGCGATGCCACCTCCATGGCCATCGCATGATCACTTCAATCGAAGGAACAAGAGGAGAAGTGGAGGGGGTTTTGCTCTCGTCGAAGGTTGACTGGCAGTGGAGACATAGGAGCATCGACTCCATCAAGGATGCGAAGCGCCCATGTGACAATCGGCAATGCTCACTATGGCCTGAGTACCGACCGCTTGGCTCGATGTCGAGGAGAAAAGGAGTGGCTGGCTGTGGGGTGCGAAGAGTCGGATGAGGACTTAACCATCTCTTGGCTTCATCTGAAGAGGCAACACCGGCGAGGTGGTGGTCGACAGTGAGAGCGAGAGGGGTGGAAACGCTGATTGTGGCTAACGGCGAAGCAGAGAGGTTTTTTTTCAGTCGATTAAGATGAGGTTAGGGTTTGTAATATATATATATATATACAAGAGGGGTCGAAATGCTGGTTGTGGCTACGGGCGAAGCAGAGAGGTTTTTTTTCGGTCGATTAAGACGAGGTTAGGGTTTGTAATATATATATATAAAGAGTTGATCTCCTGCGGGACAACCCATACGCGCCCATGCGCGCCAGTGTTTTTTTTTAGAAATTAACATTTCCTCATGTTAATCATTTTTATTAATTTGAATATTTTTTTCTCCTCCCCACTCGCTCGTCTTCTTCCTTGGTGCGATAGATGACAGGCGATGAGCCGATGAGCGGCGACGACAGTCGCTTTTTTCTCCTCCCACTCATCGTCGTCTATCGCACCAGGGAAGAAGATGAGCGATGGGGAGGAGAAAAAAAAATTTAGAAATTAATAAAAATGATTAACATGAGGAAATGTTAATTTCTATAAAAAAAAGCGCTGGCGCGCATGGGCGTGTATGGGTTGTCCGCAGGAGATCAGCTCTTTATATATATATATATATATATATATATATATATATATATATATATATATAAAGAGTTGATCTCCTGCGGACAACCCATACGCGCCATGCGCGCCAGTGTTTTTTTTAGAATTAACATTTCCTCATGTTAATCATTTTTATTATTTGAAAATTTTTTTCTCCTCCCCACTCGCTCGTCTTCTTCCTTGGTGCGATAGATGACAGGCGATGAGCGGCGACGACAGCCGCTTTTTTCTCCTCCCCACTCACTCATCGTCTATCGCGCCAGGGAAGAAGATGAGCGAATGGGGAGGAGAAAAAAAATAGAAATTAATAAAAATGATTAACATGAGGAAATGTTAATTTCTATAAAAAAAAGCGCTGGCGCGCATGGGCGTGTATGGGTTGTCCCGCAGGAGATCAGCTCTTTATATATATATATATATATATATATATATATATATATATATATATATATATATATATATATATCAAAAAAAACCTAATTATATTTCTTTATTTATCCTATTTAACCTCATAAATTCCCCAAGGATTCGAAAAAATTTCAAAAAAAATTCCTATAAAATTTTACCATATTATCTCTTGATTTAACCTATAGAATTACCTGCTGTATTTTACATTATCCCCCACTAACAAATATTTGGTCCCCAAATTTCATTATTCCTCATGCGGCAAACACTAGCAACTCGTACGTAGTACTACATAGGTACTATGGGCAACCTAATACTCTGTTCATCCAACTCATCAACTGAGTAAAACTGCATACAACCTAGGTGAGCAAGTGGGGGTATCGAACTCGTATCTTCCATTTAAGCTCCCAACCCTATCATCTCGAAACTAGTGAACCCAGTAAATCCAGTGGCCTTCCATAACCACTGATTAATGATCAACTTCTCTCTTGCTAGTAGCGACAACCCTAAACCGCATGATCTAATCGTAGGCATCCTCTAGACCCCATCCAAATGTATCTGCGACAGGCACAAAAACAAAACACTACCCAGGGCTCTCAATCCTAAGATTATTGGCGCCAAGTCTATACTCCAATCCTCAACATAAAATGTCAAATCCATGAGTATCACTTAAGTATCCCCAAATCAATAACATCCTCCAAACATCACAAGTCATATATATATATATATATATATCCTCCAATAGACCGTTAGAAGTTCACATATAATTAAAGATTCCGCTAATATGTCATACCATATGCTACCATCACTAACATGATGGTTGTAACTGAGGTATGACTTGGTGGGTTTCCTAAGCAACCACGGGGTCGATCATGAGAGACCTCTTATGTCTACGAATTAAAAATTTAATCTGAATAGAGACCCGTCTCCCAAACGACCGTATTGTCGTTGTGTCGATTGATTCAAATCACAACTTAGCCAAAACCAAGGTTAAGGCCTTGTAACTTTCCGAATCAATCGACCGCGGAAAAGACGACGAATAGATCACCGATTTTTGTGTTTATAATTGGGGTCCATGACATAATTAATTATCAACATTAATTATTGAATAATTAAACTGTGATAATTAATTAACACATGGGATCACAAGAATAATCAAAGTAATAAAATAACAAAAACAAAGACGGAGCTAGGAAGAAGTATACCTCGCCTTTTACCTCGCAGTCTTCTACCATATGATCCTCCCCTCTTGGACGTCGTGTGAGCGGCGATCTACCAAGACGTGGAGTCACCAAGGCTTGCCAATTAATCCTCCAATCCTCATCTCTTCAAAACACCAAGCAAAACCCTAGAAACTAGGGTTTGCATGCGCCAACCTTCACCACCAATCCCTTGTGTCCGCCGGCAGCTTTCCTTGCTCCAAGGGATCGCCAGCTACAAGTTGGTAGGAGGAAGATGAAGAAGACAATGAAGAAGATGAGAACCTCTCCTCTTCTTCCTTTGAACCCTCGCAAGCCACCTTCTCCTTCCCTTTTGTCGCCGCTGGCCAACCTAGAAGAAGAAGGCAATTCTTCTTCACTGCCGACGATGTTCACCTTGGATCCCAACTACGCACGCCATGGTGGAGAGCTGAGGGTGAGAAGACGATAGAGGATGAGGAAGATCTTCTTCTCCTTCCTCCCCACAATGCTTCTTCCTCCTCCACCTTTTCCGGCGCCACAACCACCAAGAAGCTCTCTTTACCGCCGCCAGCCACCCTCCCTTTTCGCCTGTTGCCGTGCGTCACAATGGAGGAAGCATCTCCTCCTTGTCTAGTGTCATCCGCAACCAAGAGAGGGAGAGAAAAGGAAGAGGAAGGAGAAAACCTCAAGGTTTTCTTCTCCTTCCTTTGCCTTGACCTAGGAGAGAGAGAGAAGGAGAAAGGCTAGGGTTTTGTGGATTAATTCTAGAATTAATTAGAGACTAATTAGACTTGTATCGTAACTCCTATGGGGTATATATAGGGCTATGGTAGGGACTATGAGGAGGAGTTGGGTCTTTATCCGCTAATGGATCCAAATCCGATCCATTAATGAGGATCCATTCCATTAATGGATATCCATTGAACTTCCTCATCAACCCCCATATTTTCATATAGGCTCCACCTATTATGAGTCGTCCATCTCCCCGTGTTTATGATATCGAATGTCTGATAATTAATTTAAATTACTGATAATTTTAATTAATTATCCTCTTGATCCTTGACTAGTACCACTCAACATTTTCAACATGTCAGACCATAGTCCACTTGCAAGATTTGACATGATGATCCTTATGAGCTCATCAAAGGGGTATCATCATCCTGACTCACCAGGACACGGATTCTGTCAATAATCAATAACACACCATGTAAATAATATTATTTCCCAACTTGCCGGGCCTATCGATTAACAGAATAGATCTCGCCGATTGGTAAATCAAAGTAATAATAATTAAATACATGTGCCCGTTATTATTTCGGGATTTAGAGATCGTACTCCATAATATAAACCGAGGTTTAATCCCATTATATTATGGAGTACGATCTCGGTTTATATTATGGAGTACGATCTCAGTTTATATTATGGATTAGACATCGGTTTATATTATGGAGTATGATCTCTAAATCCCAAAATAATAACGGGCATGTTTATTTAATTATTATTACTTTGATTTACCAATGGACGAGATCTATTTTGTTAGATCGATAGGCCCGGTAAGTTGGGTAATAATTTTATCTACATGGTGTGTCATTGATTATTGACGGAATCCATGTCCTGGTGAGTTGGGATGATGATGCCCCCTTGATGAGCTCAAAAGGATCATCATGTTAAATCGTGCAAGTGGACTATGGTCCAACATGATGAAAAGGTTGAGTGGTACTAGTCAAGGATCAAAAGGATAATTAATTAAAATTGTTAGTAATTTAAATTAATTATCGGACATTCAATATCTTGAACATGGAGAGATGGACGACTCATAATAGGTGGAGCCCATTTGAAAATATGGGGGTTGGTGAGGAAGTTCAATGGGATCCTTTAGTGGAATGGATCTCCATTAATGGATCAGATTTGGATCCATTAGTGGGTCAAGACCAAACTCCTCCTCATGGTCCCTACCATAGCCCTATATATACCCCATAGGAGTCCGGAAAACCAGGCCAATTAATCAGATAATTAATCCAATTAATCAAAATTTTCCAAAACCCTAAACCTTCCTTCCCTCTCTCATCTCTTCTAGGTCACCGACGCAAGGGATAAGGTGTTGTTTTCTCCTTCTTCTCTCCTTCATCTCCTTCACAGGTCCTTGGCTGAGGTTCACAGGGAAGAGGAGAGGCTCCAGTCTTCCTTGTGTGATCGGCGGCGGTTGGAAGGTGGAGGAGAGGTGGTCAGCGGCAAGGATTGGGCGGCGCCGATAGTGAGGTTGGAGAAGGACCCTAGGTAGCAGAAGGATCACTCTCTTCTCCTACTATTCTTCTTCCTTACTTGAGCACGCACAGGAGAGGGGAAAAGGAGTGGTCGACGGTGAGAAATTCCCTTCCTCTAGCTTCGGCGGTGGCGGGTTTGGAGAAGTTGCCGGCGGCAGCAATTTTGGATTGGAGAAGGAAGAAGGAGCTCTTTATCTACTTTTCTTCCAGTTCTCCATCTTCATATCCTTCCTCTCGGTGTTGCCTTGCGGTTGATGGTCCTTGGGAGCTTGAGGTGGCCGGCGATGCAAGGAGGAAAGGTGGAGAGGTGGTCGGCGCAAGGAAACCATAAAATCTAGGGTTTTTGTGTTGGCGCAAAGAAGAGGATTGAAGAAGGTGATTAATTGCAAGCCTTGGTGACTCCGCGTCTTGGTAGCTCATCTCCCACACGACGTCCAAGAGGGAGGGTCATACGGTAGAAGACTACGAGGTAAAAGACGAGGTATATCTCTTCTTTGGCTCCTTCGTTGTTCTTGTTAATTTTGCTTTGATTATTCTTATCATCGCATGTGTGTTAATTAATTATCATAGTTTAATTAATTGCTAATTAATATTGCTAATTAATTATGTCATGGACCTCGATTATAAACATAAAAATCAGCGATCCATTCATCGTCTTTTCCGCGGTCGATTGATTTAGAAAGTTAGAAGCCTTTGTTAGAATGTATACTAAAAGTTTGCTTTCGGTTAAAGTACATCTACCATTTAAAAGAGAATCGCAAAATCACACAGTCCATATTTATATTAGTATATGCACAAAATGTCTAATACTTTGCATTGTAGATAATATGGTGCATGGTGACACACAGAAGATCATGTTATCAGTTCCTTGCAGACGTATAAGAAAGAGACTCACAACCGAGATGGAGTTGGACAAACCATCGGGATGATTGTAGTATAATTAGGTGTGGTTTGTCATAACCATAGAATTACACTAGTGCACCTTGTGTGCATTGAGTAGGACCAAAAGAGAGTCATCTAATTTTGTACTGACTTCATAAATTGAATTTGACCTCGCATTATATTATGGAGTATGATCTCTAAATCCCGAAATAATAACGAGCACATGTAGTTAATTAATTATTACTTTGATTTATCAATTAGCGGGATCTATTCTGTTGGATCGATAGGCTTGGTAAGTTGGGTAATAATTTTATCTACATGGTGTGCCGTGGATTATTGATGGAATCCATGTCTAGTGAGTCGGGATGATGATACCTCTTTGATGAGCTCAAAAGGATCGTCATGTCAAATCTTGCAAGTGGACTATGGTCCGACATGATGAAAAGGCTGAGTGTACTAATCAAGGATCAAGAGGATAATTAATTTAATTGTCAATAATTTAAATTAATTATTGGGCATTTGATATCTTAAACACGGGAGATGGACGACTCATAATAGGTGGAGCCCATATGAAAATATGGGGGTTGGTAATTTCATGCGTCTAACCAAAAAATCTTTTCTTCTTCTAATTTTTCTATCTTCCCATTCATTTCCAGTGGAACCCTCCTCCCCTAACTCCTTCCATTCTACCAATGAATTACTTCTAATAATTCCCCCACACTTAAGCTTGAGCGTCTCGCGAAACTACTAAGTATGTATCCCTTGGGTTTTCTCAACCATAATTAGAAGCAAATGAAAAGAAATTACCTAAGGTTGTCAATTCTCAAAAATCTAAGCTCTATGGATTAGTATCTCGTCCTTAAATTAACAACTTAGCCTTTTCATCCATCATGATTCATTGAGATGAATTTAACTCACTAGCCTTTCAAGGGAAATTTTTGGTGGCTCTCTTCTTGAGTTCTAAATTCATGATGAAAGTGGAGGTCACTCAAACACACATGCTTTTTGTACTACCATAGGCTTGCTTGTTATCTACTCTCCACCATTATTCATGATTAGGATCAACATCTACAAAAACAAGTGGAAAACATAGAAAATGATAAAAATAAAGTAAAAGTCAAGAAAATAGACAATTTGATGAAGTGGGAGACTTGGTTGCTCAAGAATGTTTCCAATGTGCTTTGCCCCTCTTTACAACCCTCTAGTGATATCAAAAGTATGGTGAAGTCAAACTTGAATAATGCCTTTGATTTGGATGAAGAAACCTTCCTTGACTTCCTTGTGCCAATTTCCCATTTGTGTGCCAACCTTACTTCCTTCTCTTTTTCTCTTTTTTTTTTCTTTTTTTCCGAACTGTTTTTCTTCTTTTTTTCTTCTTCTCTCAATCTTCTATTTGAGCACTTCGGATCAGATTTTTTTTTTTCATCAGAGAACTTGAGGAATCAAGTAACAATTAGGGAATTAGATGCTCCACATTTAACTCTCACTAAACAACTCTTGCAACTCCTCTTTGATACACTTCACCTTCAAGTTGGCACACTTCTTTATCATCATTTTTTTTCTGTTTCAAATTTTAGCTCACAGCATTAATTTCAGACCTTGCAAACTCTGATTTCTCAAAGCAATTACATCATATAATAGTGGAGAATTGAGTGCTCCACTTGAGAGTTTCCTTAAGTGATTTTTTTTCATACCGTTTTTTTTTCTTTGCAGATTCAACAATGTGCTCAGCTCCCCAAATCTTTATCAGAATCAACTTCAACCCAGCACTGCCGTGAGCTTCACATGGACTGCATCTGCTGTTCCTTTCTGATCAGCAAGTTGGATTTGAACCAAGTCACTGCACTGCCTTTCCTTAATCCAGAATTGACTTGAGTAGCTGCTTGGTATAGCTGTAGTTCATCTTGATACAAAGTGTTACTGATTTTTCTAGCAAGGTACAACTACAGTCCAAAACGTTTCCGACCACAAGTAGCTTCACAAAAAAAAAAAAATTTCCTTCACTTTGGTACAAGTTTTCTTCCTTCAGCCGGATTTAACTTGGCATTTTTTCTGCATTTGAACTCAGATCTGTCCAGCTACAATTCACTTACTAACCTGCACAAAAATTCTCTGTTTTGGCACAAACATTCTGCATTGGATCAGATTTGGTCAGCTTCAACTCAGCCGAATTCAACTTAGCCGAATTCAATTCATATTAGTTGCCATTCAGTTCAAGTTCTAATCCAAATCATTTCTAATCCAATCAGCTTCACACTCACTTGTGGCCTTCACCAATTCCGACTGACTCTCAGTGTTTCTCTCACTTACAGAATTTCCAATGTAGCTATTCCCTTCACTGATTTCTGTTTAGATTTCATTCTTTACACCTTGCTTGGGTTCCACCTTGGCACAGAATTCCTGCTTAAGTTGGTGATCTGCTCAGCTGCAGTTCCAAAACATGAATTGCAGTTCCAAAAATTTTTTCCTTGGTTCAGCTGAATTCAACATGGCACTTTTTCCTGCATTAGTTCCATTTACTCAGCTGCAATTCTTTTGGCCGAAACATGCTCCTTATCAAAAAAAAATTTTCTTTTCATTTTTAGCACAGATTTTTCTTTGTTGGTGTGCCATTTTTTTTCAGTGCTTGCCATTTGAATCTTCAAAGTATGATAAGGAATCTAGATCGCCAATTGCTTCCATCTCTCTTACTCATTCTTGACACCAAACTCAATTCAACTTGGCACATATAGTGGTAGAAAATTTTTTTTTCTTCTTGACATGAAATGCCTCTTTGATACCAAAATAATTCCAAAATAATTCCGAAACACTAGTCACTCCCCCACACTTAAATCTTTGTCCGTCTCGGGTAAAGTAGCATTAAGAAATATCCCAAACAAACAAGTCCATAGAAAAGTGTTGTTAAGAGTAGGAAAATAGAAAGGAAAATTGAAAAGAGTATGTATCAAGCATGATCATTGTTAAGAATAATATGGAAAAGGGAAACAAATTGATTAACCTCTATAGATGTGATCCAATCATTGAAATATGGTTTTGAAAGAACCTAAGCAAGTTCTAGAGTACAATAACATGTATGTGTCACAAATATAAGGCTAATTCTCACTAGGCAAAAATAATTCATCTCAAGTCCTCAATTAAGAATCTAAAACCAAATAGTACTCAAGCATCCAAGATTTTATCCATGAGCTCAAACCCTAAGTTTTAACAACCAAATTTAATTTATTTTCAAAAGACTCTAACATGACATGAAGATAACCTAGAGAGATACATTTATTCCTAGTCATGCAAGAAAAAGTGACCAAAAGAAATAACATGGTATTTACAATGTCTATTTATTCATTCTACTCTACTCACACATTTATTAGCAAGAACTCTATTTAAAAGTGAAAAATGTAATAAAGGAAAATGCAAGAAAGAGCAAACTCCCCTTTATTTTGGCAGTCGGAGTCTATCAAGAAGTAACCTCCATCGTGGTAGTGGTGGAGTCTGGGTGGCTGAGAGAGCTTCCTTCATTTGATCACATTTATGGTGCACTACTCCCCCACACTTAAACTTTACAACAGAATGTTCAGGTGGCCGAAGGTGATTGATGTTCAACATCCATTTTAGAGGTGGAGTGCTTCGAATTACAGTAAGATCATCTCCTCCTTCTTTATTTTTTTTGGAAAACCTTCCAGGAGGCTGAAGACTGTTTAAATGGAGTACCCACTCCAGATGTCTTTGGGACCCTGCAAAACAATGTAAAACCTTTCTCACGTGTGTAGGCTAAGATAAAAGTGTAATACCATCAATTTCTACATAGAATGTATCCAAAAATGTATCACATCCAATAAAATCAATTTTTGACACCTCAAAGAGTTTTTCACAATTATTTTTCACAAAAGATGTATCAAGCAATGTATTGCAATCCATGAAATCGATTTGAGGTACCTCCATAATTTTTTTACACTCAACCTCAGCATAAGATATAGCAATAGATTCATCATAATAAACAACATCAATTTCAGCACCTCTAAGAATTTTTCACAATCAGTTTCAGCATAATATATATCAAGAATATCATCGCAATGAATAAAATCAAGTCTGGGTGCCTCTATGGAATTTTCATCATTATTTTTCACAAAAAATGTATCAAGACAAGCTTCACATGCAATTCTAGACACCTCTCTGAAATTTTCTAAAGGAAAAGGAAAAATACTTACCTGATCGTGCTCAAGTTCTGGTGGACACTCAACTGGACTAGGTGATCCTTGGGTTCTTGCTCTCATCATGCAAGTCCCTACACTTTCTGACTTGTCCTCTGAATTTTCTAATGTTGGTGGTCCCTGGGGCTTTGTGCAATCCCCTACACCTGTAGAATCATCTCCCGTGTATACTTCCTCAGTAACATCTGCAGCAACCTCATTAGAAAGATTAGGACTATCAATAGCAAGATCACAAAATAAAAGATAAGAAGAGTTCTGTAAAGCTTCAGTTTCGAATTCAAGGCGGTCACATGTTTTTCCATCCATCTCCTCTAATGCCTTCACAACTGATGCACCCTCAGCCTTCTCTGAAATCAAATCTCCTCCCACTATGTCAAATGCAATATCACCAGCAATTAATTGTGCCTCAATAGTCTCATCTGTGGTGCCCACGCTCATGATTGAGTGATCTCCCCTAGAGTCCTTCATGGCATCAAAAATACTAAACTGGACTACTGTGTCCCCTACTTCCATCGAGAGTGTGCCAGCATAAACATCAATTTTTGTTTTGGCAGTCTTCAGAAAAGGCCTCCCAAGGATGAGTGGGGATCTATGTGTAAGATATTCTCCTTCCATGTCTAGAATGTAGAAGTCTGTAGGGAAAATCAACTCATTTTAACCAAAACATCTTCAATAACTCCGGTCGAGTGGGTATGGCTTCTGTCTGCTAGCTGAATTACCACTCCAGTGGACTGTAGAGGTCCAATACCAAACATCTGGAAGACTGATCTGGGCATTACATTTATGGAGGCTCCCAAATCTAGCATAGCGTCATGAAAAATAGTCCTCCCTATCTCACATGATATAGTAAAAGCTCCTGCGTCTTCACACTTTTGAGGTATGCTATGGATGAGCGATGAAACATTCTTCCCCAAGCTGACCAACTCATTTTCCTTAAGCTTCTTCTTATGAACACAGAGATCTTTCAAAAATTTAGCATACTTAGGAACCTGTTTAATCATGGTCAACAGGGGTACATTAACCTCTACTTTGCTAAACAATTTTACCAGCTCGTTGTACTCTTTGGTTTTCTCCTCCTCCTCTTGTCTTTTGGCTTGTGTTTTCCGCTATGGAAAGGGTAAGGGAACCCTCAATTCATCTTCTTTGGCCGAAAGTGGAGGGCTGAAATGTAAGTTGCTGCCCCATTCGTTGGATCTGCTGTAAAATCTGTCTCGCCACTGATTTGCGCTTTATTTTCCACCAAAATTACAGGATTGCTTGATGAGGAAGTTGGGCACGGACTAGGGGTGGAACCAACTAATTTTGAAGTCGTTTCAGGGCTGATTGGTGCTGAAAATGGAGGTGCTGCCCTGTTTTCAGAAAAATCTACCCTTGGACTTTTTGGAGATGAAGTAACCTTCCCACTCCTCAAATAAATAGCGCTAACATTCCCCTTTGGATTGGGCACAGCTTGAGAAGGTAGTTGACTTGATCCTTGAGCTTGACTTTGATTTATCCCACTAGCCAATTGCCCCATTTGCCTCTCAAGATTTTGTATGGCCGGCTCAGTCCTTTGTTGCTGTTGTTGTTGCCAAGCTTGTTGTTGTTGTAAAATTTGTTGAAACATTTCTTCTATCCTCTGTTGGGGCACATTTCCTCCACTAGAACTCCCATAGCCTCCTTGGTTAGCATAGGGTTTTAAATGACCTTGAAATGGTGAAGTAGTAGGCTGAAAATTATTACCCTGCTGTGATTGGAATTGGGGCTGATAAGAGGGTTGATATGTTGATAAAATTTGCTGAGAATTGTATCCTTGAAAATTTTGGTTTTGATATGGAACTTGCTGCGGTGAGGATTGGAATTGATTTGGCTGAAACCCTTGATTGTAAGGCTGGAAATTCTGATGGTAAGGCTGTGGGGGCTGTAAATTTTGTTGGTTTTGAGGTTGGAATGTTTGGAATGCTTGAAATCCTTGCTGTGGCTACTGTATTGGCTGGAATGTTGGATGGAATTGCTGAAATTGAGGCTGTAATTGCATATTTTGATGCTGAGATTGTTGTGGTGGCTGGAAATTCTGTGGAGGCTGCTGCAATTGTTGTTGTTGAGGGTTTTGTTGGTAGAAAGAATTCCCATATCTCAGATTTGGATAATCCCTCCAACCAGGGTTATATGTAGATGAGTAAGGGTTGTTTCTTGCTTGAAATTATCCCCTAACCAATGCCGCTAGTGACTCATCTTGTTGGAGGCTGGGACATGAATCTGAATTGTGTTCTTGGCTGGCGCAAATGTCACATACACTCATCACTTGGCTTGATTGTGGAGGTGCTGAAGGAGTTGAATTTTGCTTTGCAATATTTAGTTCAATTTGCTTAACCACTGATGTGAGCTCTATCAATGCATTCTTAACCTCCTTCTGATCAGTAGGAACTACCTGAACTTCACCCACTCCTCTGGTGGTCAATGCTCTGCTTCCAAATTATTGTGAGTTCTCAGCCATATTAGAAATATGTTCCCTAGCTTGATCTGGTGTTTTGTTCATTAGGGCTCCTCCAGCTGCAGCATCTATCATAATCTTGTCCATCTACAATAAGCCCTCATAAAAATACTGAATCAGAAGCTGCTCGCTGATCTGGTGCTGTGGGCAACTTGAACATAATTTATTGAATCTCTCCCAGTAGTCATAAAGTGTCTCACCCACCACTTGCTGAATGCCACAAATGTTTTTTCTAATGATTGCTATTCTGGAGGTTGGGAAATATTTTTCCAAAAATGCTTTCTTCATCGAAATCCAACTAGATATGTGCCCAGTAGGTAAGTAGTAGAACCAGCCTTTTGCTGCTGCAGTCAGTGAAAAGGGAAATGCCCTCAGCTTGATGTCTTCTTCTGAAATACCCTGAGGCTTCATAGTGGAGCATACAACGTGAAACTCATGCAGGTGTCTATTTGGATCTTCTCCAGATAATCCTTGAAACTTGGGCAGCAAATTGATGAGTCTAGATCTAAGCTCAAAATCTCCACCCAACTCTGGATAAGTAATGCTGGAATACTGAAATGTAGCATCTGGTGTGCGAGTTCCTTCATAGTCTTCGGGCGGTCTGCCATGATACTACCTGAATGAGTGGGAATAGACTGAAGAGGAGGAATATCAGTAGTCTCTGAAAGAGTGTCTTGGCTCCTTCTTGCTCTGAAAGTTCTCTCAATTTCAGGATCAAATTCTTCAAGATCACTACCTGTAGACCTGGTCATAAAACCAAAAACAAATCGCAGTAAAAGTAGATAAAAAGATGAAACAAATAAAATCAAATCGCCAGATATAGCAGTAAGCACAAAAAAATAAATCAAGAAAAATGTGAAATAAGCGTACAAGCAAAAATCAAACAAATTAACTAGTTACGTCCCCGTCAACGGCGCCAAAAATTTTGATGGACTCGATAACTAGGTGTTACGAATATGGGTCTCAAAATTTAGATGTGTGAAAAGCTGGAAACCCTTTTTGCAATCAAAGTATGAAAACGTAGTAAAGGGGCCACAGGTCGTATTTTTCCTAGGGCTAGTTGAGAGTGTTTGATTCGAGCTTGTATTTATGTGTCGTTGATATTTTTGGGTTTCAAATAAAATGTGGGTTTGGATTGCAAATAGAAATGAAAACACAATGAAAGTAAAGGAACTTAGCTAATAAGCCAAACAAAATGATGGTAATAAACAACTCAACCAATGGAAAACCTAATTCAACCAAGGCAACTCAACCGAATTTCGAAGATGCAAATCTGACTTCAAATGCAAGACTACACTACAAGGTCTGTTCAAGTTCAAACCAATAAATGTCGAATGCCTCTCTTGATACAAAGTGAACAAAAGGTTGAAACAACTTGGCACCAAGAGAAAGAGATTTATGTGCCAAAAGGGACTGATACTAAGTGTCAAAACTGTGATTGACCATTCCGAATTGAAACTAATCGCTTCAACTTTGAAGACAAGCTGTTAATGAAGTGCTAGCATGAATTAAGAAGGAATTTCAGAAATGAATGCAACGAATCAGAACTGGACACAGAACTTCAGAATTGCAGATAAAAATTCAGAACATGAATTGAATGCTTAATTAAATTCAGGAATGTCGCATGAATCAAATGCAGGAACACCAAAGCTAACTAAAGTCAAGTGCAGAATCTAGTGTTCAGAAAGATTTCGACAGAAAACCACTCTAACTTGATATAACTTCAGAGGCTGAAACCGAAACAACTTGCAGGAATGTAATCGAAACTCAATGCAGAATTAACATGCAGGATTTCAGAACACGAAGTCAGAAATTCAGCAATGAACCAAATGCAAAACAAATGAGCAACTGAGATTAATTGCGCAAAACTAATGCTCAGATAAGATTTAGAGAAGCTACTGTTCCATTGATAAAACATTAGAGATGATGAACCGAAACATTTCAGCCATAAATCTGAAACTGTCGAATGCAGTAATGAACTCAGAATTCAGAAACTGAATGAAGGGATGCAACAACAGTTCAGAGGCAGAGTCTAATAGAGTGAACTGAGCATGAAGACATTAATCCCAAATTCAGAAAAGCTAAAGAAGTTCCAATGATTGCTTGACTCAAAACCGAAACTTGCTGAAAAGAAATTAACTAGCAGAAATGGAGCAGGAAGAATTGATACGCAACAGGCTGAGCTAAACGTTCAGAAATAGAACTGAATGAAAAACAAACACAGATTTAATGCATTAACGCACTACATGTTATCTTCAATTGCAGGAATTAAACTAGACACGAATTGAATTGGAATTAAGCTGAAGAATTCAGAAACTAAAGGAGATTTGCAGAAATAGGGCTGATACGAACTGAACAAACTGATACGCAAGCTGGAAAACAGAAAATGAACTGAATTTAAAGGTAACTAGTCATTAACAAGCAATCTAACTAACTAGGAAGCTGAATTGAAAGCTAACAACTGAGGAACAATTCAGAAAATGAAATTAAAATAGTTGATACAAGTGCAGAAATGAAACAGAATTCAGAAATCGAAATTACAGCTAATACAATGAAAATTAACTAAAGAACTAAGCCTCAATCCTCCCTTAGCTCAAAACCTCCTTGTTCGTCATGCAAGGGCCAGCCAAGAACCCCTTCAGCTCCGTAAATCACTGGAAACAGCTTCAATCGATCAACTCTGCTCAAACTGTGCTTAGCTGGAATTTCCAATCCAATCTCCTCTATCTCAATGGATGGGATTGCGATGATAATTGAGGACGCTCTGAGCTCACCTAAGGACCCCTATAGACGGCTCAGATGATCGGAAATGGCTCGCGGAAGAGATGCAAGTGATTGGATTGCAGAACTGTGAAACCCTCAAACAGCCATGTTCCGGCGCAAATTCGAGCTGAATTCTCCAAAGAAGCTTCCTCCAATGATCCAAATCTTGATCCAAGGTTGAAGTTGAGGTGGTCACGCCTTCATACTAAGAAAAATTGCAAGAAAAATGAAGAAAACGCGAAGACGATGAACTGTTGCGGCGAAGACGTGACAAGGAAGAGCTGTGGCAAAAATTTGATTAAGTACTTAGGAGTAGTGAACGACCCAGATTGATTTGGATGAATCCAATGGTTGAAACTGCTCTGATTTAATCCAAACTTTGATGATATTGATCAGGGGTTAGGATCTGCCTCGTGGTAGCTCGGATCCTCCAGATTTGAATCGGAAGGCTCAGATCAACCTGATCATTGAATGGATGGTCTAGAGCCCTCTGAGCTTGATCCAACGGTTGAATGAGCTCTGATTGGGATGAAACCTTCAGATCTTGATCAAAGTGCTTGATTAGCCCTAACCCTAGCTTGGATTACTTCAGATGGTCCCAGATGGCTCAGATCTAGCCGTTTTTGAATCGGACGGCCCAGATTTGTCTGAAGCTTGATCACTCGATCTGGGTCCACTTCCGACTCAAGTCTGACCCAGTATAACCTAGGTCTATGATCCTTTCATGCCTACAAAAATAGATCAACAATTTAGTGGCAAAATCATTTCAAATATGTAAAGATTTGCAATTAAGTCCAAAATAAAAGTAAGTTCTAAAACCTAGGGTAATTTCACAATTAAGCAAGAAAAACATGGGTCAAACATGGATTTTGGCATCTGAAATAATCAATAAAATATCACTTATTAGTGAGGAAGTTCAATGGGATCCTTTAGTGGAGTGGATCTCCATTAATGGATCGGGTTTGGATCCATTAGCGGGCCAAGAACCAACTCCTTCTCATGGTCCCTACCTTAGCCCTATAAATACCCCATAGGAGTCATGATATAAGGCTAATTTTTTTTTCATCCAAATATACAACCCAAAACCCAAAACGCTCTCTCTTATTCTCTCACCTGGGGCATAGCTTGCGCCGGCGGGAAGAAGGTGGAAGAAGAGGTGTTTTCTCCTCTACCTTGAATCATCTCTTGGGCGTGAAGCTTCAGCTGGATTGGGAGGAGCAGAGGAGCGGGAGGAGGGCTGCCGACGGCGGGTTTCCTTGACTTGCGGCGTCGGCGGTGAGGAGGAGAAGAACTTTGTTTCTTCTCCTTCTCCTTCTCTGATCTCTTCTTCTTCCTTCATTATCATCTCTTCCTTTGTGTGCGCAAGCAAGGAGCAAGGAGGAGAGGAATCCGGCGGCCGAAAAATAGGGGTTCTCTTCCTTGTTGGCACCGGCGGTGAAGGAGGAGAGAATTAGGATTTTGGTGGGTTTGGGGAGGAAGAAGGAGTTTCTTCTTCTTCTTCTTCCTTACTCTTCATCTTCCTAATCATCCTTCCCTTGGATCTCTTGTGGCTGGCGAACCTTGGCCTTGAGGTGGTCGGTGGTGCAAGTGTAGGGGAGGTGGTGGTCGGCGGTGAAAACCCTAGGCGCTAGGGTTTTTGTGTTGGCGCGAGGAAGAGGTTTGAAGATGGTGATCTTGGCGAACCTTGGTGACTCCGCGTCTTGGTAGCTCATCGCCCACACAACGTCCAAGAGGGGAGGGTCATACGGTAGAAGACTGCGAGGTATACCTCTCCCTAGCTCTTTTTGTTTTCTTGTTATTTCATGCATGTGTTTATTATTGCATGTGCTTTGATTAATTGTCGTAGTTTAATTATGTGTTAATTAATATCGATAATTAATCATATCATGGACCCCGAAGATAAACGCAAAAATCGGCGATCCATTCGTCATCTTTTCCACGGTTGATTACTTCGAAAAGTTACAGGCCTTAACTTTGGTTATGGCTAAGTTGTGACTTGAATTAATTGACACAACGACGAGACGATCGTTTGGGAGACATGTCTCTATTCAAAATAAATTTTTAATCCGTAGACATAGAGAGGTCTCTCATGTTCGACCCCGTGGTTGCGTAAGAAACCCTCAAGCCATACAAGGGTTTAGTCCCATCAGCCTTAACTTTGATTTTGGCTAAGTTGTGACTTGAATCAATTGATACGACGACGAGATGGTTGTTTGGGAGACGGGTCTCTATTCAGGTAAAATTTTTAATCCGTAGATATAGAGAGGTCTCTCATGTTCGACGCCGTGGTTGCTTAGGAAACCCACCGAGCCATACCCTCGGTTGTTATGTTACAACCATCACTATACTCCACGAAGAAGTGTACATGTAATCTAGATCGAAAGTAAATAAAAGCTCGGCTAAACATGTGCCATATTTAATTACAAAAATTAAATACCTATCTAGCCTCGTCAACCCCGAGGATTTAATTAATTACAATAATGCACAATCAATCACATACAACCATTATTTAAGCCACAATAAGTTGGAATTTAGTGCCTGCAACAACGAATTAGCCTACGCACATCCACATATCATCCAGCAAATATAAAATATATGATAATGTGCAAAAAAAGTAACCGAATCCTAAACACACAAAATCGAAAATCTCAGCTCTGATACCAGTTGATGAGGTATGGCTCGGCGGGTTTCCTAAGCGAATACCTGGTCATCCTTGAGAGACCTCTCCATGTATACGGATTAAAAATTAATTTGAATGGAAACCTATCTCCCAAACGACCGTCTCGTCATCGTATCAATCGATTCGAATTACAACTTAGCCAATCTCAAAGATCAAGCCTTGTAATTTGCCTAACCGATTGACCGTGAAAAAGACAACTACCGAATCGCCAATTTTTATGTTTATTATCAGGGTCCAATAATTAATTATTAACAATGATTAACAAGTAATCAAGAACATAATAATTAATTAAGACATCACATAAAATGATAGATCTAAAGAAAGGAGCCATGAGAGAAAATATACCTCTCTTTACCTTACGATCTTCTACCGTATGACTCTCCCCTCTTGGACGTCGTATGGGCGACGATCTACCAAGATCCGGAGTCACCAAGGGTCATCCAATACTACCTTCTTCTTCCCTCTTCCACACACCAACAAACCCTAGTCACTAGGATTCCTGCTGGCCCTTCTTCCTCTCCAACCAAGTGCCGCCGTCCACTTCCAACTTCAAGCAAGATTCGGCCACAGGGTATCCAGGTGAGGAAGCAAGAGGAAGATGAAGAAGTAGGAAAGGAAGAAGAAGAACACTCCTTCAACTCTAAGCCGCCAGCCTCTTCTCTTGTTCACGCACGCCGCCGGCCACCTTGCTCCAAGGTGGCGTTGGTTTCTCCTTCCCTAGCTCACTGCCGAGACCTCCAAGGGAGAAGAAGAGAAAAGGATGAAAAGAGAGGAAGAAAGGATGAGTTTTCTTCCCCTTTATCTCATTGCGCCACCCTTCTTCAAGCCTTGCCGCTGATTGCCCTAGGAGAGAGAGAGTGGAGAAGAGAAAGAATAGAGAGGCTTAGATGATCAAATTAGATCCCTAGTTTCATGACTCCATGGGATATTTATACGGCTACGATAGGGACCATGAGGAGGAGCTGGGTCTTGGCCCGCTAATGGATCCAAATCCGATTCATTAGTAAAAATCCATTCCACTAAATGATCTCCATTGAACTTCCTCACCAACCCCCATATTTTCATATGGGTTCCACCTATTATGAGTACATCCATCTCCCTATGTTTAAAATATCAAATGCTCATCGATTAATTTAAATTACTGATAATTTTAATTAATCAACTTCTAACTCCTTGACTAGTACCACTCATCCTTATCATCATGTTGGATCAAATCCACTTGCAGGGATTAATATGATGAACCTTATGAGCTCATCAAGGGGGCATCATCATCCTGACTCACCAGGACACGGATTTCGTCAATAATCAATGACACACCATGTAGATAATATTATTTCCCAACTTACCGGGTCTATCGATTTAATAGAATAAATCTCGCCCATTGAAAAATCAAAGAAATAAAATAATAAATACATGAGCCCATTATTATATCGGGATTTAGAGATTGTACTCCATAATAAACCGAGGTCTGCTCCAATTATAAAGTTAGTACAAATTGGATCACCTCTATTTTGGTCCTGCTCAATCCACACACTAGTGTAATTCTATGGTCAAGATAAATCACACCTAATTACACTACAACTATCCCGATGGTTTGTCCAACTCTATCTCGGTTGTGAGCCTCTACTTATACAATGGAAGAGACTGATAACATGATCTTTTGTATGCCACCACACACCATGTTATCTACAATGCAAAGTATCAGACTGTTATGCATATACTAACATAAACATGCAACTATGTTGTTGTGATTCTCTTTCAAAATGTAGATGTTTATAGAAAAAGACAAGTCTATTAGTATACATCCTAACATTTTGCTCTCGTCGAAGGTTGATTGGTAGTGGAGACATAGGAGCATCGGCTCCAGCAAGGATGCGGAGTGCCCATGTGACAATCGACAATGTTCACTATGGCCTGAGTACCGACCGCATGGCTCGATGTCGAGGAGAAAAGGAGTGGCTGGTTGCGGGGTGAGAAGAGCCAGAAGTGGACTTAACCATCTCTTGGCTTCACTTAAAGAGGCAGCGCCGACGAGGTGGTGGTCGACAGTGAGAGCGAGAGGGGTGGAAACACTGGTTGTGGCTACGGGCGAAGCAGAGAGGTTTTTTTTCGGTCGATTAAGATGAGGTTAGGGTTTTTAATATATATATATATATATATATATATAACTTCTCCAATAAATCTAAAAAAACCTAGTTATATTTCTTTATTTATCCAATTTAACCTCATAAATTCCCCCTCCCCCCCCCCCCCACAAAATTCCCCCAAGGATTCAGAAAAATTTCTAAAAAAAATTCCCATAAAATTTTACCAGATTATCTCTTGATTTAACCTATAGAATTACCTGCTGTATTTTACACCCTCTCAGGATAGCGGAGCCCAAGTGTCAACGTGCCCGATAGCTCGACTTCATATATTCGTTCCTCTTTCCGGATCAAAAAAGTTGTCGAAGAGTTATTATCTGTCACACGCAATAATTAAGGCCATAATAATCACTGCGGTCGTTACCCAAAAGTTATCATGTAACCCACAAATCAGTGACATGGAGGAGAATGTGGAGGAGACATGTAATCACTCCCTCGAGTATATAAGGTACTTGGACATGCAGATAAAGGGGTTACGCTCTCTGAACTCACATTCTCCTTCTTGATTTTCCTCTTGCAAGTGATTTAAGTTCTGACTTGAGTGTCGGACTGGGCTCCGCCGAAAAATCTCTGGCGTGTTCCCCTTAACACTCGTGTTGATATCGCAGGGTGTGATCTACTTCCCTTTGTTAGATAGCTTGGCGGGTTTCCTATGCAAATACAGGGTCATCCATGGGAAACCTCTACATGTCCACGGATTAAAAAATTTAATCCAAATGGAGACCTATCTCCTAAACGGCCGTCTCATTGCCGTACTAATTGATTCGAGTTACAACTTGGCTAAACTTGATGTTCAAGCCTTGTAACTCGTCTAACCAATAAGTCGCAGAAAAGATGATGAGCAGATCGTCAGTTTTTGTGTTTATCATCGTGGTCCAACATGATTAATTATCACAATTAATTATCAATAATTAACACAAAGATAATTAATCAACCACACATAAAATGATAGAAATCAAAGAGTCGTAAGAGAAGGTTATACCTCTCGTTAACTCGCGATCTTCTATTATATGACCCTCCCCTCTTGGACGTTGTGTGGGCGACGATCTAACAAGAACTGAAGTCACCAAGGCCTTCCAGTCTCCTTGCTCCTCTCTCTTCTTCCATCTCCTTTTTCCCTTCCTCCTAGGCTGTTGTTCACGTTTTTAGAAAATGCAGCCGAACAGCTGTGAGTTGTTGTCCACAGCAACACGTCTTCTTCTCCACAGCAGCGCGAGTTGCTGTCCTCCACGGCAACATGTCTCCTTCACAACAACGTGAGTTGCTGTCCTGAGAAGTGTCGTGCACAAATTACTCTCATGGAGAAGAGTCGTGCGTAATCTGCCCTCATGGAGAAGAGCCGTGCGCAATCTGCTCTCATGGAGAAGAGGCGTGCGCAAATTGCTGACTTGGAGAAGAATCTGTGCGCTTGTTGCTGTCTTAGTGAAGAGCCTTGTGTGCGTATGTTTGCTATCTTCTCCATAGCAGAAGCCACACCAACCATGGTCGGCGCCACACAAAAGAGAGAGGGAGAGAAATTGAGAAGAAATAGAGAGGCTTTGGTTATGCTTTGGTTGAATTGGATCCCTTGGTTTCATGACATCATGGGGTATTTATAGGGCTACAATAGGGACCATGAAGAGGAGTTGGGTCTTGGCCACCTAATGGATCAAGGCCCGATGCATTAATGAAGATCCATTCCACTAAAGGATCCTCATTGAACTACCTCACCAACCCTCATATTTAAATATGGGCTCCACCTATTTGAGTATAATTTCTTCTCGTGTTTAAGATATCGAATGTCCATTGATTAATTTAAATTATTGACAATTTTAATTAATCAACATCTAACTCCTTGATTAGTACCACTCATCTTTATCATCATGTTGGACCAAGTCCACCTGCAGGATTTGACATGATGAACCTTATGAGCTCATCAAGGGGGCATTATCGTCCCGACTCACCAAGACACGGTTTCCATCAATAATCAATGGCACACCATGTAAATAATATTATTTTCCAATTTACCGGGCCTATCGATTTAACACAATACATCTCGCCCATTGGTAAATCAAAGAAATAAATACTAAGTACATGCGCTCGTTATTATATCGGGATTTAGAGCATGTACTCCATAATAAATTGAGGTCTGATCCATTTATAAAGTCAGTATAAATTGGATCACCTCTATGTTGGTCCTGCTCAATGTACACAAAGTGCACTAGTGTAATTTTATGGTCAAGACAAACCAACACCAAATTACACTACAACCATCCCGATGGTTTGTCCAAATCCATCTCGATTGTGAGCCTCTCCTTATATTCTATAAGAAACTGATAACATGATCTTTCGTGTGACACCACACACCATGTTATCTACAGTGTAAAGTATTAGACATTTTGTACATACTAATATAAACATGCAATCAGTGATCTTGTGATTCGCTTTCAAAATGTAGATGACTTATACAAAAGGCAAGACTTTTAGTATACATCCTAACACCCTTCATCATCATCCTTGTGGGTTGGACTCTGGTGACTCGTCATCCGCATAAATTCCTTCCGGAACATCCAACATAGAGTTGGCATGAGATGGAAAGTCCAAGTGGGTATTGGATGGTCGGATACTTGGTGATCAAAAGTCCAACTGGTAGTTGGCAAGAGAAAAGTCCAAGTGGGTTACAGTTAATCGGATACTTAACGATCAAAAGTCTAACAGAGAGTTGGCATGGGGTTGTTGGTCCTGTGTAGGCCGGCTAGATGGGGTGAATAGCCCTACAGAGTTAAACTATATCTTTTGCAAATTCATTAGTAAAGATGCAAATTAGTTATGCAGCAATTAAAAAAAACAATTGATGGAATAGCTCAGCGGGTTTCCTAAGCAACCACGGAGTCGAACATGAGAGACCTCTCTATATCTACGGATTAAAATTTAACCCGAATGGAGACCCATCTCCCAAACAACCGTCTCGTCGTCGTGTCAATTGATTCAAGTCACGACTTAGCCAAAACCAAAGTTGTGGTCTTGTAACTTTCCGAATCAATCGACCGCGGAAATGACAATGAATGGATTATCGGTTTTGTGTTTATTATCGGGGTCCATGACATAATTAATTATCAATATTAATTAACACATAATTAAACTATGATAACTAATTATGAACACATGCATGTGATAATAAAATCACATAAAATAACAAGAACAACGAAGAAGCCAAAGAAGAGATATACCTCGTCTTTTACCTCGCAGTCTTCTACCGTATGACCCTCACCTCTTAGACGTTGTGTGGGCGACGAGCTACCAAGACACGGAGTCACCTAAGGCTACGAATTAATCCTCCTTTCTTCAATCTTCTTCCAAGCACCAACATAAACCCTAACCTAGGGTTTCGGTTGGCCACCCCTTCTCCTACATCTTGCGTCGCCGGCGACCACCGCCGCCCAATGAGCTCTGACCACAAGAGAGTTGAGGCGTAGGGGAGTAGGAAGATGAAGAAGAGGAAGAAGATGAAAGACAAAGGTCTCCTCCTCTTCCCCAAACAGCCCGCAACCTTCTTCTCCTCCTATTCAAACTCGCCGGTGCCAACAAGGGCAAATCCTTGCTTTCCGACCGCCGACCTCCTCCTCTCCAAGCTGACACCAGTTCCTCGCCTAAAGGAGACTCTAGCCACAAGAGAAAAAGTGATGGAATAAGAAGAAGATGGAGAAAACCCAATCCAAACCACTCCTCCTCCTTCTTCTTGTTGCCGCGACAAAATCCATCGGCAGCTGCCTTTTCTGTTAGTGCAAGTTGCATCAATGATGTTCTTCTTTAAGTGTTTTAATGTTTAAAAATACACTTAAGTCAGTGATACATTGAACAGACAAAGGGGAGCAAAGGAGAAGTAACCTAAGTTGAAGAAAAAGTCCTAGTTAATATAGGCATCGAAACCCTAAGACCTGGCGAAGGGCTGCTGGGCACCTAGCGAAGGGCTGCTAGGAGTCTAAGACCTAGCGAAGGACTGCTAGGCACCAGGCGAAGGATTGCTTGGTAATGAAGACCTAGCGAAGGGCTGCTAGGCACCTGGCGAAGGACTGCTAAGCAATGAAGACCTGGCGAAGGACTGCTAGGCACCTGGCGGAGGACTGCTAGGTAATGAAGTCTTGGTCCAAGGGACTAAGCAACTTAGCTGAGCGATGACTAAGGACAGGAGTAGAGACGGGTCGGGGTTCGGGCGTCTCGAGATCCGAAGTAATCGGAAGCTAATCAAAAGTCCACCCGAAAGGACTGGGTGGCAACCGGCTCCAGAAAGGAGTAGGTGGAAGGCACGTTCTCGGGGGTGAGAACTTGTGCCAGTTCGACCTAGGGTTTTGTGGAGATCCAAAGTCCGAACCAAGTCCTTAAGGCTAATATTATATGTATATGTGCATTGTGTTTGTATATCTTGCAGGTACCAAGATTGGAAGACAAAGCAACCTGCTGGAGGCCCTGAAGCAGGGCGCCCCCAGTGTTGGGGGCGCCCAAGACAAAGACTAAAAAGTGCAGTAATGTGTTGAAAGCAGAATAGGTGTCAAGCGGGGCGCCCGGAGCGTCCGGGGCGCCCGGGTTCAAACCTGTTTTTGCTGTTTCAAGTCTGAAACACAGATAAGCCTTCATGAGGGCGCCCGGGAGGTCCGGGGCACCCTGGTCAAAGGTTTTATCAGCTGCGGCGAGGTCGACGCGAGGATAAGGTTTGATCGGGTTTATCGGGGCGCCCCCAGCGTCCAGGGCGCCCGCAGGAGTGCTATAAAAGGGGCTTCAACCCCTCTGCTTCAGACACAACTGCCAAGTGCCATTCTGATCACTCTGACTGACGACAATGCGCTAAAGACGAGGCTCTACGACCGGGAGGCTCCAGGAGGAAGTGCGCGGCACTTCGGAGGTCCAGATCGGTCGAGCTTCAAACTTGTTCTGTTCGGTTTGCTTTAATTATACTGCAATTAGCTTTCTATATTTGTGATTGCAATAATTGTACTGTAAGACGGGTTTCTCCGCCTCCGAAAATTCCGGAAAGGAGACCAATAGTGGACTCACGCCGAGTACATAGGCCTTGGACGTATTGACCCTGGGGGGTCGGGAACCAAGTAAATAAATCCCGCGTGTAGACTATCTTTTTGTTTTGTTCGTTCTACTGCTTTTCCGCTGCTACTAACTCTGTGTCCAGAATGAACGAAAGTTTTCTATGAAGTTAACGAAAAGATTTTCACGATCAATATTCACCCCCCCTTATCGACGGCACCGGTCCTACAATTGGTATCAGAGCCGAGCCGCTCTTCACCGGACTAACCGCCGACGGAGCAACGACGCCAGGAGTTGAGGGGGAGCCCAGGGGTGAATCAGGTATATTTTAATTAAAATGTCTATTTTTAAATTCCATATTATCAGTTTCACATGTAGGGAGAGAGGGCACTATAAAAATCAGTGTCCTACTCGTAAGACTCGATCTACACCACTGGCGGCAAAGGAAACACTAGCGCTAGGAGTCCGGAAAAATAAGGATCACGTACAATGCTTCAAGTGCGAAAAATACGGACATTATAAGAACAAGTGTCCGGCGAAGGTACGCAAGATTTATGTTCAAAGATGTTACAAATTCCTGCACTGCCTTGTGATAATTTAGTTAACTTTTCTGATAAATTAGATTTACTGCATAGTAAAATTAATTTTTTGCATGTCAAATTAGAAAACATAGATATGACTGAAATATCCAAAATTAACTATTTAATCCAGAACATAAATTCAGTGATTTCTAAAATTAATTCTAATAATTTTAATTCTGATAATTTTAACTCTGATAAAATTAATTCTGATAAAATTAATTCTGATAATTTTAATTCTGATAATTTTAATTCTGATAATTTTCATTCTAATAATTTTAATTCTGATAATTTTAATTCTGATAAAATTAATTCTGATAATTTTAATTCTGATAAAATTAATTCTGATAATTTTAATTTAGATAAAATTAAACCTAAGGATAATTCGGAATTCAAATTCGAAAATCATAAGAATAATTCCGAATTCAAATTTGAAAACCTTAAGGATAATTCTGGAGATAATTCAAAAATTATTTTTGAGGATCATTCTGAGAATAATATTGAAATAAAATTCTCCTAAATAATAACTTAATTATAGATAATCTTGAAGATTATTACAAAACATTAATTAGTGGCCCAAATTACTCCTCCTAGAGGACAACAAAAGATATAATTTTGAGGATAAGGAGGATATGGAACTATCTTAGATCAAAGCCATAATTAATAAAAATTACAAAGGTTCAAATAAATCTGAATTGTTAGAAAAATTTGAAAAGATAGATAAAAATGAAGCAGAAATTTTTGAAATAATGAAAATGATAAACTAATTAATTCAAATTAACTCAATTCAAATAAGTTCAATTAATTCAATTAATTCAATAAATCAAATTAATTCAATTAATTCAAATAAACTCAAACTAATTCAAATAACTCAAATTAAATTAAATTAAATTAATTTAAATAAAATTAAATCCTAATTTAATTCAAATTAAATCCTAATTAAATTCAAATTAATTAATTAAATTAAATTAATTCAAATTAAATTAATTTAATTAAATTAAATTAAATTAAATTCAAATTAAATTAAATTAAATTAAATTAAATTCAAATTAAATTAAATTGAAATTAAATTAAATTAAATTAAATTAAATTAAATTTAAATTAAATTAAATTCAAATTAAATTAAATTCAAATTAAATTAAATTCAAATTAAATTAAATTCAAATTAAATTAAATCAAATCAAATTAAATTCAAATCAAATTAAATTCAAATCAAATTAAATTCAAATAAATTAAATTCAAATTAAATTCAAATTAAATTAAATTCAAATTAAATTAATTAAATCAATTTAATTCAAATAAACTTAATTAATTCACACTAAATTAATTCAAATCAATTCAATCTTAATTAATTCAAATTAATCAATTTCAAATTAATTTAAACTTCAATTAATTCTTAATTAACTTGAATCCAACTAAATCTTAAATAAATTAAACTCGAACTAAAACCTTACTCAAACCGCAATAATTATTTTAATAAAATTAAATATGTCAAAGTGGGTTGACATATTCGCGGGTTCACACGACATGTATCAAATCGGGAATTTGATACATCATTAGAAACTTAAATAAAATGATTGGACTTGTTTGACTCATGCATAATTGTCATGCCATGCATGTGCTACTTCTTTTAAATATATGACATATCATTCATATTTAAATTTTATGCATATATTAGAATGGCAATAGGAAAAAGAATAATTGAAACGTGATCAACCTGGTATTGGGTGGTGGTGAGATGATAGTACGTTAGGGAAGCCAATTCTAATAAGATCAAGTATACTTGGTCTCTTTAGACTGGTGAAAGTAGCCAAAGCTACCGATCCAAGACCCAAACTAGTTAGACCAGAATTTTTCAACAAGTAATTTTGAAAATGAAATTTCATTAAAAGGCTTTGTCAAGGAAAGGGTTGATGATCAATAAGGCTACGACCAAAGAAGGCCTAATGCCTCGCCAAGACCTGGAGTTCGATTTTTGAAATTCAAATTCAAGTTACTTCTTGTCAAATTCAAATCTAACACAAGCTTCAATTAAATCTTAGAGTTAATAATAAATTATGAAAAATGATTCAAGCATCTCACAATACAGCTATAAGATAACCATGCTTGCTGTATTGATACATCTAAAATGGGTGAGATGTTAAGGACTAATGAATTGAAAAATATTTTTCAAAATTGTTAGAATATTTTCCTAAAAATATATTTTCAAAATAGTATTTCAACATAATAATGTTTGTATGAATTTCATGCTTATTTGATTGTCAATACATTATATGCTTTCAAAAATTATATTCTTTTGAAAATTATTTGACTCACACAATTAGACACAAGCCTCTTAGGACAACACTAAAGTTCCTTAAGACACTTAGATAGAGTCAAACGGTATCGGGTACAGGGGGAGTGCTTTTCATTTTTTTTGAAATGGTTTTCAAAAACTGCACTTTAAACATTACTATCATTTGAAAAATACTTTTCGAAAACTGTGCTTTAAATCATTATTACTTGTGTTTTCAAAAAGAGTTTATGTTGTAAAAATTATATGTTCAAAAATTTACCTACTTCTTTGACTTTGATAAACCCTAAAGACACAGAGGAAAGGTCCACTTCATGATCTTCAAGGACTCCTAGGATGTGTCAAATTTAGGGGGAGTCTGAGTCAAAAGAAGAATTTCAGAAAAGTTTTTTTTTATAATTATTCATTTTTTGTTAAATATTTCTTTTTAATCTGAATCAAACCTAAAGACACAGAGGAAGAGTACTTGTGGTCAACAAGCTTCCCAGGACTGAGTCAAGTTTAAGGGGAGGTCAAATTAAAAGAATTATTTAATAACATGTTTTCATATCTTCAAAATCTTGCTAAAAATCTAAGTCTTTCAAAATACTATTATTCTATTCGTTAGAATTTGGGTGACTTATGAAACTAATTTTGAAATAATGTTTACTTGGGTTGGAGAATTTCTAGGACACTTAGGAAATGTCCTTGTAGTCAACAAGGTTTCCCAGGATGGTGTCAGACTGGAAGATAAACCAAGTCAAGTAAAATATTGGGTCTTCAAAAGTTCACACATTTTTCAAAATCCACTAGCATTTGGCAAAACTCTGTTAATATTTACTTGAGTTTGAAAAATTTCCAGGACACTTAGGAAATGTCCTTATGGTTAACAAGGTTTCCTAGGATTGTGTCAGACTGGAAAAGAAACCTAGTCAAGTAAAATATTATGTTTCAAAAATTACTTATATTTTTCAAAGTCTCATCTTTTTCAAAAATAGTTAGTACTTGCAAAATATGCATAACATTTTCCAAAATAGCATTCTTTCAAAAATTATGCATTTTCCAAAAGTACTTAATTTTTCAAAAAATTCAATACATTTTTCAAAGGTACTTATATTTTTCAAAAATTACATAATCTTTCAAAAGTACATAGCATCTTTTTCAAAACTATGCATTTTTTTTCAAAAAATGCAATATATCATTCAAAATGCCATGCTTTCAAAAATTTTGCACTAAGTATTTTCAAAAGATTTCATTGTTGGTGCAAGTATTTTTTTAAAGTTTTTTGATGTATGACAAAGGGGGAGAGGTGTGCTTAAGTTAGAAAAATTTTCTCCCAAAGATCAAAAATATAGTTCAAAACCTATATCATTTTTTTTTGTTTTTTTATCCCAAGAATAGTAAGTTAATCCCTTCAACCAATCTAACTTAAGTTATTGTCAAACATCAAAAAGGAAGAGATTGTTGGTGCAAGTTCCATCAATGATGTTCTTCTTTAAGTGTTTTAATATTTGACAATACACTTAAGTCAGTGATACATTGAACAGACAAAGGGGAGCAAAGGAGAAGTAACCTAAGTTGAAGAAAAAGTCCTAGTTAATCTAGGCATCGAAACCCTAAGACCTGGCGAAGGGCTGCTGGGCACCTAGCGAAGGGCTGCTAGGAGTCTAAGACCTAGCGAAGGACTGCTAGGCACCAGGCGAAGGATTGCTTGGTAATGAAGACCTAGCGAAGGGCTGCTAGGCACCTGGCGAAGGACTGCTAGGCAATGAAGACCTGGCGAAGGACTGCTAGGCACCTGGTGGAGGACTGCTAGGTAATGAAGTCTTGGTCCAAGGGACTAAGTGTGACGACCCGACTTCTCTACCCTATACATAAGTCGGATCGTCGCTCTTTACTACCTTTACCATTACTCACTTAACCTTAACCTTTGACTTCACCTTAGACCTTGGCCTTAGGTTAAGCAGCAGTTGACTGGTATCTGACCCAGTCGACTGGCACGCCTGGAAACCTGTATTTCAGACCTGAAAACTATTTCCAAAGATCCACAAATCATATACTTTCAAGACATACAAAGACATAACTCCATTTCTATACTCTATACTAGTTTTATAAACATCTTAGCAACTCAAAACAAATCTAATGACTTGAAATTAGAATCTTTGCGGAATTTAACAAGACTACCAAACTATATGAAATCGTGCTAAAGATTGTATCCACTTTTGACTCTATGCGGAAGTTAAACACAATGTTCACATTTTACCAATCAAAATATTAAATATTAAAGCTATACTAGAGTTTTGTAGTCAACCATGTCTCCATGCAAAGTTCACACAAAATCATTACGTTCTACCAATCCAAAACACCAAACCACAAGTTTCTAAACTTCAGAAATTGCCTCTAAGCCTTAACCCAAATGGATCTCTTCCACGGTTCCACCGCCACTGAGCATCAATGCAAGTCTTGGTCATCTCCATAACTTATGCTTTTTCTTTGCCTTTATCTGCAATAGAAGGAATGCAACTAATAAGCACATTGCTTAGTAAGTAAATCTTAACTCACAAATCCATGTTATCGATAATAAACATGCTCATTTCAAAGAATGCTTGCTTCAAAATACATGCACTTGGAAATATTTGCACATGGGAAAACCTTCATATACTTATCATACTCAATTCATGCTTTAAAACACCTGCAACTTAACATGCTCATACATTAAAACACAACTTCCTTACCCTTACTCTTTAATATGCTTGCAATGTATCAATGTTAACATATGAAATAAAGGCACGTACTTAAAACTGACAAACACATGCAAATACTTATATACTTGAAAATAATAATCAACTTTCCTCAGGCCTTGACATGGTACCATGGTATCAATGTACCAATTGCGCGCTTCTCTAATAGGTTTCGGGGTAGCTAGCCACCGTACCCTATTAGAGCTTCTTTCTAACTTTCTGTGGGCCTTCCATTTGCCCGGTACATGTCACTTTACGAAAATAAAATACTTTCTTACTATAATACTCATACGTATCAAACTATCTTACTTTTGAATAAATTTTTTGCACTTAACACCTTTACTTTTCTTACATGGGACTTTCATCGAGCACCTTGCGTGCCCTTAACCCAAAACTCATTTTTGGGACTTTTCAAAAATTAAATCTTATCATGCTTAGATTTCATACACTAAATCTAACCCAATTTAGTTTCTATAATGAGAAAACATGCATCTTTGAGAACTTAAAATACACGATAACCATATTCTTAAAGCATGCATCACAAAACATGATTCCAAAACAAGAACTTACATACGAAAGCTACTCCTATTGCAGGTGAGTGATCTACTTACCATTATCTTGAAGAAAACTCACTAAGTATGGTTTAAATCCCAACGTAGCACTCCTCTTCCCTTTCTTCGCGCAAATCTCCTCCCTCCTTGACCCTAGGGAAGAAGCCCTAGATGTTCTACTCAAGAGGAAGAAGAAGGAGGAAAAGATCCCTTGAGTTTCCCTTTGGTTTCGCAGCCTCCACGCGCCTCCTCTCGTAGCCTCACGAAAACCTAATCGGGGCTTCACGCGACTTAAGTGGAAGTCTAAATACCTCTTCATGAAACAACCTAACATACCTATAACATAATTTCGATCCTTCCTTTTCTGCGCTTGATACCCCTGCCCTTTTGGTTATCCGGATGCCCTTAAGGGCTTGCTTTGCCTTGTGGTCGCGGGATCAAACCTCTGCTCGACCCTTTTTTTTTCTTTTTATTTTAATTCAAAAAAAATGCTAGAAAATTCAGAAAAATTCCTAATAATTCATGAAAATTATTGGGTGTTACAATCCTCCCTACCTTATAAAAAGTTTGTCCTCGAACTTAGAACAGCTCTAGATACCTTTGCCTCATGCTATCTTCTGATTCCCAGGTTGCCTCTTCATACTTCTGATTCAGCCATAAGACTTTTACTAGTGGTACCACTTTGTTCCTCAGCTTCTTATCTGCTCGATCTATTATCTGAATAGGTCGACTTTCATAACTGAGATCTTCTTGAACTTGTACCATCTGTGGCTCAATCACTTGGTTGGCATCTAGGATATGCTTCTTTAGCATTGAGACATGGAACACATTGTGTATTGCTGACATCTCTGGAGGTAGCTCCAACTCATAAGCTACTTTGCCAACTCTTTTCGTCACTAGGTAGGGTCTTATGTATCGAGGACTTAGCTTTCTTTTCTTGCCGAATCTCATTACACCCTTCATAGGAGCTACTTTGAGGAAAACTGTATCCCCAACTTCAAACTCTAACGGTCTACGGCGTACATCGGCATAACTCTTCTGCCTACTCTGAGCAGCTTCTATTCTCTGGCGGATGCTCTTTATAGCTTCTGTGGTATCATCTATAAGGTCAGTCTGAGACTCCATTTCTTTCTTATCACTACCTTCATACCAACAGAGGGGAGATCTACACTTCCTACCATAAAGAGCTTCATAGGGTGCCATACCAATAGTGGCTTGGTAACTGTTGTTGTAGGCAAACTCAGCTAAACATAAATATTTGCACCAACTGCCTTTGAAATCTAATGCACAAGCTCTGAGCATATCTTCTAGAATTTGATTCACTCTCTCTGTCTGTCCATCAGTCTGGGATGGAAAGCTGTGCTAAACTTCAGTTTGGTGCCTAGCGCTATCTGTACGCACTTCCAAAAGTGTGAAGTGAAACGACCATCTCTATCAGAGATAATGGTCTTCGAGACTCCGTGTAGTCGGATCACTTCCTGTACATATAGCTGGGCTAATCTGTCAATCGAATAAGACACTTTGATTGCCAAAAAGTGGGCAGACTTGGTCAATCTGTCTACTATTACCCAAATAGCATCATAGCCATTAGTTGTCTTTGGTAGACCAACTATGAAATCCATGGCTATGTCTTCCCATTTCCACTCTGGAATCTGAATGGGTTGTAGGATACCTCCTGGTCTCTGGTGTTCTGCTTTAACTCTCTGACATGTCAGGCAGGTGCTGACATACTTAGCTATGTCTCTCTTCATCCCTGACCACCAAAATCTTCTTTTCAAATCCTGGTACATCTTAATGGAACCAGGATGCATTGAGTAGGGAGTTCCATGGGCTTCTTCAAGAATCTTCTTTCTCAGCTCTTCATGATTGGGGACACATAAACGGTCACCATAGTAGAGTATCCCACTGTCAGATACTCTAAACTCTTTACTCTCTCATTCTTGCATCTCTTGCTTGATCCTTTGGATATCAGAATCCTCAACTTGCTCTTTCTGTATTTCTTCAAGCAAAGTTGACTCTAGTGTCAATAGAGCTAGCTGCCCATCAATAATCTCCATTCTATAATCTACTATCACCTTCTGTAATGATGGTGCCAACAATGATAAGGACATCAATGCGGCACAAGTCTTTCTACTCAGTGCATCTGCTACTCTATTTGCCTTACCAGGGTGGTACAGAATCTCACAGTCATAGTCCTTCACTTACTCGAGCCACCTTCGCTGTCTCATATTGAGGTCTTTCTGAGTGAAGAAATATTTCAGACTCTGGTGATCTGTATAAATCTTACACTGCACTCCATACAAGTAATGCCTCCATATCTTTAGAGCGAAGACTATAGCTGCCAACTCCAGGTCATGAGTGGGGCAATTCTTTTCATAATCCTTGAGTTACCTGGAAGCATAAGCTATGACTTTGCCTTCTTGCATAAGTACGGCTCCAAGTCCTAGCTTTGATGCATCACTGTATATATCAAATCTCTTATCACCTTTGGGTACTGTAAGAATAGGAGCGCTTGTCAGTCTCTTCTTCAACTCAAGAAAACTCTGCTCACAGTCTTCAGTCCACTCATACTTCTTATTCTTTCTGGTAAGGGCTGTAAGTGGAGAAGCTATCTTTGAAAAGTCCTCTACAAACCTTCTGTAGTACCCTGCTAAACCCAGAAAACTTCTGATCTCACTAGCATTCGTTGGTCGACTCCAGTTACTAACTGCTTCAATCTTGGCTGGGTCTACCATAATGCCTTCTTTGGAAATGATATGGCCTAGGAATGCCACCTGGTCAAGCCAAAACTCACACTTTGAGAATTTGGCATATAGCTCCCCCTGGTGTAAGGTCTGCAACACTATCTTCAGGTGTTCTTCATGTTCTTCCTGAGTCTTTAAATACACTAGGATATCATCAATGAAGACAATGACGAACTTGTCAAGAAAGTCCTTGAACACTCTATTCATTAGATCTATAAACGTCGCAGGGGCGTTTGTTACTCCAAAGGGCATGACCACAAACTCGTAGTGCCCATATCTTGTACTGAAAGTGTAACGCCCGTTTTTTTTCCTAAGCGGTGTTACGCTAAACATACATGTGCATATGTAACATCTTAATGCAGCGGAATAACTAGTACTTAAATCATATACACATGTCTGGGTTATCATTCATGGACATGGTGACATTATACTTAACATATTACTAGCATACCTAGCATCATGACATCAACTTTCCATAACTTATTCATAAGCATTTCAGGTAACATATTATCAGCATGCATAGCATCATGATATCAACTTTCCATGACTTATTCATAAGTATTTCAGGTAGCAAGTAATGTATCCATAACTTCACAAATAGTAGGTTGTTTCTTAGGCATAATTATCATAAGTCGAGCATAACCCAAAGTAAGCATTGTCAGATCATAAAACTTGCAATAAGTGAAATGAAAGGGTTTCTTGGCCATGTCACTACTACACATCCATGTTCTAGCCTCTCCTGCTGCTTCCCTTAGAAATCTCTTGCTTGATCTGCGGTATAAGAAAAATAAGACTATAAGCACGGAGGCTTAGTAAAACCCTTTCCTACTCACAAAAATCCATACGTCGTATAACATGAACATAATGCTTCAATCCTACATATCATAGCATACTTCTTATCATGACATCTACACAATCACACATCATCGTTTTAGCATAAACATAAATGAAATCATGGCATCCGAATTTAGCATGTACATAGTTATCGTGGCATCATACTTAAGCATGAAACATAAACCTAATCCTGGCATCATAAATCAACATGAACATACCCTAATCATGGCATCATAATTAACATGAACATAACATATCATAATATGGCATCATAATTAAATGAACATATAAACATAATCATGGCATTCTAGTTAACATGAACAATAAACATAATCATGACATTCTAATTAACATGAACATACATAATCTTGGCATCATAATTAACATGAGCAATAAACATAATCATAATCATGACATCAAAATTAACATGGATATAAACATAATCATGTGGCATTCTAATTAACACGAACAATAAACATAATCATAACATGGCATCATAATTAACATGAACATACACAATCATAATCATGCATCATAATTAACATGAACTATAAACATAATCATGGCAT